>JAJIBD010003025.1:0-259711 GCA_021461705.1 Cryptotis parvus
CCCCAACCGCCCGCCTGGGTCGAGCACAAGACGCGGGCAACAAGTGGGAGCCCCGGGCCGGGCCGGCGGTACCCGGGCAGGGGCGCAGCTCGCCCGCCCCGCGCCCCCCCGCGCCGCCACTCACTGCTGCACTCGGCGTCGGCGCAGACCTTGAGCTCCGAGAAGCGCCGGCCGCGGCCCGTGGGCCGCAGTGTGCGGCGACACGGGCCACACGAGCGGCGGCAGCAGCAGCAGCAGCAGCCGGAGCGGCAGCCGCGGCCCCGCAGCCATGTTGAGGCCGCGTCGGAGCCCGGACGCCGCGGACGCCGCGGCCAGCGGGTGCGGGCGGCGCCGGGGCGGGGCGCGGCGCCGGGGGGGTGGCTCCGGGCGACACGTCAGCAACGGCTCGGGCCGCTGGGGGCCGCCCCCGACACGGGGGTCCCGGGCGCCCCCTCCCTTGCCGCCGCCTCCCCGGTCGCTGCCGTAGCAACTGTGATTCTCCGCGCTGCGCCGTGGCCGCGGCTCAGGCTCCTCGCCCCTCCCTGCAGCTCGGGGGTCCCGGCCCGCTGCGGCTCCTCTGCGTGGGTCCCAGGCAGCCCCGGTGCGTGCTGGGCGCCTCCTTTTCCCTACTGCCACGTCCCACCCGCGGTCTGCGGCTCTTACCTTGGCGCTGGGTCCCTCGCCCACGCTGGGAGATGGGGCGTGCAGCCCCCTGCCTGAGCTGCGGGAGTGGCGGGGGCCTAGGGAGCCCTTCAGAATCCCGGGGCAAGGGTTTGCTTCAACCCCAGATGCTGCTGAGCAGACCCTGGACCCAGGAGGGAGAGACCAGGTAACGTGGCTCACCCTTATGGGGAGAAGCCAAAGGATGGAGAAACTGGGAACAAACGACTCGGGAATGAATGTCGATTGAGGTCCAAAAGATAGGACAGCGGGGTAGGGCGCGGCTTGATCTCCGCATAGCATAGGGTCCCCGAGGCCTGCCAGGAGTGATTCCTGGGCAGTCAGGAGTAAAGCCTTGAGTACAGCTGCGTGTGGGTCAGAAATGAAACATCAAATGACAGCAAATCCTCATTGTGTTTCAATCCAGCCTTATGTGGATCCGTTCCTTGTTCCATCATTAGCTCCATCCAGATGAGAATGTGGGGATGTTCTCGCAATTTATGGAGTGTTGGAGCTGAGATTCATATCAAGTAGGGGCCTCCCTTTGTTTTGGACTGGGGCCACACCTGAAGATGCTTGGGCGGCTTGTTCAGGAGCCATTCTGGTTGCTCAGGGTTAAGGGGATGGGGGGGTGACAGGACCCAGCACTTGGGAAGACCCAATGGGAGCCTCCCAAGGGCACATCTTCAGAGCTCTTAACCCACCTCAATAAAGCCCCCTTGAGCGACGAGCAATGTCTGTACTTTGACAAGGGGAAGATGTGTTTAAAATCACGTGACTGAATTATCAATACGCATAATGAACCATTCTATGCCGTGAGGTACTTGCTGTGCAGGCAGGAACATGGGCCTGGTAGGAGATGCCCAGTTACTTAGTGGACTGGGTGTGGGGAATGTCCATCTGCTGTCCCATAACTGGAGACCTGAGACCTTGTAGAAGGAGAATCCAGTTCATTTTAATCTTGTACTTCTAAAAATGAGATTCACAGACATGGGGCAGAGCTGCCACCGGCTCTCCCTGTGACCAACCGCTCACGAGGCACCTGGGAGGGGATGGTGGGTTCTAGCTCTGGCCCACCACCCCAGCAGAGCCCTCGCAACAAGCCAGGACGACCCCACTCCCATGAGGGCCGCCATTTTCCACATCCAGACTTCCCTCGTCAGAACTCCACCCAGCAGAAGAGCAAAGTGGCCACATGGTTCATCAATAAATTCTGGATTTAGAGGTGACTACAAGAGTCACCTGCATGCCAGAGTCTGGCAAGCCTTCCGTCGTCGTATTTGATATGCCAAAAACCAGTACCAATTATAAACCTTATTCCCATGATCTGATGGAATGGTTTGAGGCTCTTTATGATCCTGGAGCAAGCAGATGCCCTTGGGCTCTACTAGCATGAGACAGGACATATGGAAGATGTTACTGGTGCCGCTTGAGCAAATCGATTATGAACGGGAAGACAGTGATACAGTGATAAACCATCTCCCACTCCCCACTAAAAAGGGCTGCACACCCAGAGGCCAGCCCAGCGAAGCACCCTACTGCTCTGGAACCCAGCCGGTGGTGTTTTGTATTTGCCTGTGGCTTCAGGCTTCTTTATACTCTCCACCAGTCACTCCACCAACCTCCAATGCCAACTCATCCCCTGATTCTCCAGATGCCAGAGGGTGCAGGCTAGAGAGGTCCTGCGGCCAGTCGAGGCACTTGCCTTGCTACACAGCTGACCCTGGACACCGCTGGTTCCCAGCACCACCAGAGGCTCACTTCTGAACAGAGGCCAGAGTAATCTCTGAGCACTGCTTGGAAGGGTGCTAAAGCACTGTCCTCCTCACAGTAAATAAAGAGGAGCCGGGCGGGCTGCTCACAGGAGCAGAGCACGGGCAGTACATGCTGGCCTGCTTCTGGCACCTCTGGGGCCCGATAATAGCTCTGAGAGGGGCCCCTGAGCAGCCTAAGTGGGGCCCCAAAATATAAAACTACACAGATAGCAATAAAAGCAAGAGGAATTCTGTAGCCCATCCGTGTATTCTGATTCTTTTTGTGTGTGTGTGTGTGGAGGAGGAAGGTCACACCAGCAATGTTCCAGGGTTGCTATGAATCTACACTCAGGAATTACTCCTGGCTGTGCTCAGGGAACCATATGGGATGTCAGGGATCAAACCTGGGTCAGCCTCCAAGCAAGACAGCTCTCCCCACTGGAGAATTGCTCTGGCCCCACACTCTGATATTGAATAAGGAAAGAGACAAAGAGATGTTGGCAGGTTTGTCCCCAGAGCCCCGAGGCAGCTGGTTGGCGCAGTGTAGTTGGTTCTGGGCTGGCAGAGCCAGTGTCCAGCGAGGTCCCTTTCTCTACTCCGGCGTGCTCCACAATTGTAGGTGTGTTGCCTTGCTAACTTCCTGTGTTCATTACCATACTTGGAGGTGACTTGGAGACAGTTCTAAGGACTGGGACACATGCTTTGGATGCAGGAGGCCTGGATCTGAAGACCCCCAGATGTGGGACCACTGATAAGCAAACAACAAAAAAAAGGCAAAGGAAAATGATGCTGTTTTTCCTCTCAACACCTGCTCCCTGTTGCCTGGCAACTGAAGTTCCCTGTCTTCAGGTGCTCACACAAGGTCTTACAATCCTCCTCTGCACGGCTCTCTCTGCCCACAAATCCACAAATCCAGCCCCGAGTCCCATGCGCTTTGTTCCAGTTGCTTCCATTGTGGGGGGGGGAGAGCGACAGCACAACAGGGAGGAGCACTTGCGCAGGCACACAGCTGACCCCTGGCACCCCATATGGTCCTCCTAAGCGCTGAGAGGAGTCATTCCTGAGCACAGCGCCAGAGCAACCCCGAGAATCACCAGGTAAGGAAAAATACAAAACAAAATCAATAGCTTCACTGATGATAGAATCAAGTGCCCACGCTGAAAGCTTCCCACCTGTTCCCCCATGGGCATCCCACCAGACAGTGTGTCTCCAGTCACCCCCAGGGACCCTGTGCTCCATCATCCCTCCCTCCCCCTCCTGTCTGTTCCCCTGTCAGCCCTTGGTGGCAATAGGCCCTCTCTGTTTTGGGTTTGCTATCAATGAAGTATCACAGGATGATTTAATTCTCTTTTTTTTGGACTACTTTCACTTTGCCCTCTGAAATAAGTCTCGAGCTGCCACACAAAGCTCAGCCGCCACCACCTGCCACCTGACGGTCACAGTCATCCCCCGCCCTGTCTAGGTTGCCTTCCAGCCCCCTCAAGCCCTGCTGCTGTAGCAGCTGCTGGTCAGCGGAACAAGCATGTCAACAGAGGTGCTCACGCTGCACTCACAGGAGGGGGGGGGCACCCTAACCAGGAATGCAGGCCCAACTAGTTAGGAAAGAATTTTCTGGCTGCAAAGTAGTAAGATCATCTTTTCTGCAGCCCAGAGAAGAAAAAAAATAATCTGTCACATGACCTTGATCCGTTCCCCCATAAGTAGGTTACCTAAGCCTGAAATCATCCCCTCCTCCCCCCCCCGTATCTTTCCCTTTCTTGGCTATACATTTTCACTTTCACAGCCCGGCTAATTGAGATCCACCCTGCAGCAGTCTTTTTTTTAATCCGGCCCAGGTATGCTGATCCAGAGACTCACAGACATGGGGGCAGAGCTGCTACTGGCTCTCCCCTTGCCCAGCGCTCATGAGGTGCCGGGAGGGATGGTGGGTTCTAGCCCTGGCCCGCCACCACAGCAGAGCCTTATAACAAGCCAGACGATCCCCTACTCCATAAGAGCCTCCATTTTCCACATCAGGACTTCCCCCTCATCAGAACCCCACCCAGTAGACCAGCCTATCACAGCCCGGCTTGCAGTTCATCAATAAATGCTGGATTTAGAGATGACTACAAGAGTATGCTACCCACGAGGGCAGAGCCCTGGCAAGCTACCGTGTCGTATTTGATATGCCAAATACCAGTAACAATTATAGACCTCATTCCCATGACCTGATGGAATGGTTTGAGGCTCTTTATGTTCCTGGAGCAAGCAGGTGCCCTTGGGCTCTACTTGCATGAGACAGGACATATGGCGATGTTACTGGTGCCCGCTCGGGCAAATCGATGATGAATGGGGAAGACAGTGATACAGTGATACAGTGATACATTTTCACTTGAAATAGCCAGGAATGTGGAAAGGTAGGTCTACAGCTGAATCTGAAGAAAACTATGTTCATGAGAAATGAACTAGTTCCAGAGGCCCCATTCACTCTCAATGGAACAAACATCTCTGAATGCAGCAGTTATGTGTACCTAGGTCGAGAAGTCAACATGATGAACGACCTAAAACCTGAGCTGCGCAGGAGGAAGAGAGCAGCATGGAATGCCTTCAAAGGCATCGAAGAAATAGCTAAAAAAGGACAAAGAACCTCCGGCTCCGGGCACATCTCTTTCGACTCTACCGTTCTCTCCCTGCATTAACATACGCCTCAGAGACCTGGGCCCCTACGAAAGCAGGATGAGAATGCTATTCGGGTCTCCCAGAGAGGCATCGAAAGAGCTATGCTTGGAATATCCGCGTCTCACTCAAGTGAGTAAAGGAATCTGGAGTTCTGACCTCAGTGCGCTATTCCAGAATCAGGGACGCTGCCAGAATCAAGGCATCGAAAATCAGATGGGCTGGACATGTAATGCGATTTGGAGACAACCGCTGGACTAGAGCCGTTACCGACTGGATCCCACGGGATGTCAAAAGATCACGTGGCCGCCCACCTACAAGATGGTCAGACTTCCTTTGTTAAGACCCTGAAGGAACGGTTTGAGGCTCTTCATATTCCTGAATCAACCAGATGCCATTGGGCTACATTGGCACGTGATAGGGTCCAATGGAAATGTTACTGGCGCCGCTCGAGCAAATTGATGAATAGCGGGATTCAAGTGATCAAGTGATAGCCAGGAATCAAACCCCTGGAGTCTCACACATTCTAACCATGAGTGCTACTGCTGGGCCACTTTACCTTTTGATAGTTTTTTTTTTTTATTTTGAGGGTGAGACAGTACAGTGGGCAGAGCACTCACCTTGGATGCGGCCGACCTGGGTTTAATACTTGGCATCTCACATGGTCCCCAAAGCCTGCGGAGTGATCCCTGAGCACAGAGCCAGGAGTAAGCTCAGAGAACAGCTTGGTATGGTCCAAAACCAAAAACAAATTAAAAATTAAAAAATGTTTCGGGGATGGGGGGTCTTGGCCCATAGTTAGTGATGCTTAGGGCTGTCCCTGGGTTTTTACTCTAGGGGTGATCCCACACCACAGCAGTGCTCAGGGGACCACATGTGGTGCTGAGAACTCAAAACAGGGCCAGTGGGCTGCAAGGCAGAGTGCCCTCTACCTAAACTATCCCTCCAGCCCTGACAAGCTTTTCAGAGCACTTTCTTTGCTAGTATTATTTTTTCCAAAAGTGGGTATTTTACATTTCTGTCAGAAGTACATTAGAGTTCAAATTTCTCATCTTGCCGACACCTGTTATCCATCTTGTTATTAATTCTTATTATTAATCATGTTTCTCCTAGGGTATAGGAAGTCATATGACATTGTGGTTTTGGGGTTCCATTTTCTTAATAACTAGTGATATATTAAGTAGCTTTTTAATCTATTGGCCCTTGTATTTGTTTTATGAGAAATGTCATTACCTATTTTAATTATCTTCTTCAATCAAATTTTTAAAAGCAAAAAACTAACTATATACTGTGATATTTATGTATCTATAATATACATCTGAGTAAATTTTATGACCACAAGAAAATCAATAGAGAAGAAATGACAGTGTGCTTGTGTAGACTATCAGGGAAGTAATAAAATGTGACATAAAAGATATGCTGGAATAAGTAAAAGATGCATTTTACAGACCATACAGCAAAGAGCATCAATAAAACCACAGAATTATAG
The DNA here is from genome assembly GCA_021461705.1 of Cryptotis parvus. Taxonomy (NCBI): domain Eukaryota; kingdom Metazoa; phylum Chordata; class Mammalia; order Eulipotyphla; family Soricidae; genus Cryptotis; species Cryptotis parvus. Next base: position 6,538 of record JAJIBD010003025.1, read on the forward strand.
CTAGTGAATCAACAAAGGAAATTAATACATTCTTTACCCCAAAAGTAAACATCAAAGAGGAAAGGGGGAAAAGGAAAGACAGATGAGAGAAAAGTGCAGTGGGGAGGGGCGCTTGCCTTACACATGGCTGGCCGCGTTTCAATCCCTGCACCCCATATGGTCTGAGCCTGCCAGGGATGATCCGGAGTACAGAGCAGGGAATAAGCCTTCACATCACCAGCTGTGGACCCAAAGCACAAATAAACAACAGATAAAAAGAAATTATCAAAACCAGCGATATAAACCTAATCCAGTATTTAAACAGTGGTTTGCAGCCATTTCACAACTATGGACCAACTCAATAGCCCAGTGGCTAGAAACCACCAGTTGAAACCACATCACTAAACAGCTGGGAGACAGTAACAGGCGAAGTATCTGTCCAGTGTGTTTTGTGGAGACAGTAACAGGTGAAGTGCTTGTCTAGTGTGTGGCTGTGGAGAGACAGTAACAGGTGAAGTGCTTGTCCAGTACATGGCATGGGAGGGTGATTTCAGGTGCCTTTTCAAAGGTCAGAACTCAGAAAACTTTACAATTTTAGTACTTCCATTATTATTTGTACCTCATATAAACTGACCAAAGAAAACCTACATGAGGGAAAGTAGTTTGCAGAATGAGGGGAGAAATGGGAAAGATATAGTTATCCTTAAAAGTAAATGAAGAGGGCAGGAGCAACAGCACAGCATGAAGAGTGTTTGTCTTGCATATGGTCAACCTCCATTCGATCCCGGCATCCCATATGGTCCCCTAGAGCACCATCAGGAGTAATTCCTGAGTGCAGAGCCAGGGGTAATCCCTGAGTATCGCGGGTGTGACCTGAAAGAAAAAAAAATGAAGAGTGATAAACTAAGTAGACTCAAGTAAAGGTCTTAATTCTGAAAAAAATTAAGGTTGGCTGCAATATGAATGAGAAAAACAACACTTGGGAGGTGGGTCGGATCAGCCTGCACACTCAGTTTCTTGCAGACTCCCCAAGGCTTCCCTCTGTCTCCCCTCTTCCCGGATTTCTGGCCTCTTTTATGCCCTGCACCATCCTTTGTGGACGAGTCTAAGAGGAAGGTGCACAAGTGTATTCGAGCGAATACAAAGACTGACAATAAAATAAGTCAGTCTTGGTCCTACAACTGAGGGTGGAGCAAGACTTTGGATCTTCATGGGATTCCACACAGTGGAAACTCCTAAAGAACAAACAACTCTCCTTGCTAATGCCATTGATGGGTCCATAAGAACGAGGGAAGGACAAGAACTTCTGATGCAGTAAGTGAGAAAATGTACTTTGGCAAAATTATGAAGCCCAGAGGGTTCAAAATTGGAAAGTTTGTGATGTTGGTGGAATTTGAGGCTGAAGAGGTAGGATTTAGTGTCAAAAAGGGGAGAGGAAGAAGAGCTAGTGAAAAAAACCAGAGTGAGAGGATGGAAGGCAGTCTTACAAGAACAGAAGCATCTGGGTGCAGAGAGATAGTACAGTTGGTAAGGTGCTTAAGCGCCTTGTGTGTAGCTGAACCAGTTTTTGATCCCCAGGACTGCTTATCACAACCATCAGTGATTCCTCAGCACAGAACCAGGAATAAGCTCTGAGGAGAGTTCATGTGACCCACCCACCACCCCACCTCCAAAGTAAAGAACGATTCTATTAAGGATGAGCAGAGAAGGTGAATTTGGGTGGTTAGGTAGGTGCACTTATGAAAGTCATTGCAAATTGAGCATGAGGATTTTAACTTAATGGAATGGCAGAAAAGAGAAAGCCATCAGACTTTAAAGAATGGAACTTTGCAACTAGAGTAGAATTTAAGCCAGAAGGTTGTCTGGAAAGCCAAAGGAAAGGAGTTTTGAGTAGATAAGGCCAGTGGAGTTAAGTCCTCCATGATTGAAAAGCCAGGCCCATGACTGTGCACTGGGGGTTGAGTCACATCGGAGGCACAGTATTCCTATCAGCATGTACTATTTGTCTAGTCTTGGCAAATATTGTACTAATTTCTATTGTACAAAGAAAAGAAATGCAAACATCTGAAATTGCCACAAATATACAGGCTTATTCTTAAGTTCCTGTTTCCTGTCCTGCTTGATTTACCTTGGCACTATTTTCATAGAAGTCAAACATTGGGTACTTTCGAACAAATACAGAACAAATTCCAGGGTGGGTGGGGCCAACACAGCTCAATTTCTATAGATTTATGGCATTATATACTTCAGTTTTCAAATAAATATCATTTCCTTAGCACGACAATAGTAGAAGCAGGACCTGCAGTTAAACTCGTGTTTATGAGGCTAGAGAGATAGTACAGTGGGTAAGGTACTTACGTGCAGCCACCCCAGGTTTGATCCCTGATCATAGCCAGGAGTGAGCCCTGAGCACTTCTTGGTAAGGTCAAAAGCTAAACTCAATGTTAATTGATAATTCCATTTGTGCAACCTTAAGCAAGTCATTGTTTTTTATTATTTTATTACACCAACTTTAGACATACAGTTACAAGATGCCCATGCTTGAATTTTGGTTCTACAGTGTTTCAACACCCATCCCTCCACCCGTGCACATCTCCCATCATCAATTTCAACACCTCCCTCCCCCTCCCCCCAGCCCATCTCCATGGCGGGTTCTGTATCTCCTTTCTCTCTATCTCTCCCTCCTGCCTACCTTTCCTGCACATCGTGGAATGTAGTATATTCTAGGTCATGATTGGTTCCACTAGTTTGATGGACTTAGAGGCCTCATGGTCAGCTGGGCTAGGGGAGAGCTGTATGCCAGCTCTCTCCATTGCGTCTGAGGCTCTGCATGCTATGGCTGGTTGCCCGGGGGCAATTCCTGGGCAGGGCCACTGGGCTCTGGAACAAGATAGAGAGGGGTAGGGAGTGGCCCCAGCTTCATCTGATGAATGCCGGTGACTTCCACTTCTGGGGGCCACCTCCTGGGCTCGAACTTGGCTACTCTTGTTAATCTGGTCTTGAGATTGCGTCTCTCCTGGGCGGGTTCTGATGTGCTGCAGCGTCCAGACAGCTAAAATGGCAGCTATTGTGGTGGGCGAGTCTTATCAGGCGGCTTCCGAGGCCCCCAGAGGTGATGAGCCAACACCCAAAACCCATCTGTCCTCCTGGGAGCCTCATGGTTAGCTGGGCTAGGGGAGAGCTGAATGCCAGCTCTTCCCATTGAGTCTGAGCTCTGCATCCCATTGATTTTTCTAAGTCTTAGATTCTTTGTCTATGAAAAGGGGTGAGGGCATAAGAGACAGCTGAAACAGCTGGTGTTCACGCTTTGCATGCAGAAGGCTCCAGTTCAATCCTGGCATCACACACTCCCTAGATGGCCACCCACGAGTAAACCAGGAATAATCAAGAATAGCCCCTGTGCACTCCTGGGTATGGCCCAAACACACACACACACACACACAGAGAGAGAGAGAGAGAGAGAGAGAGAGAGAGAGAGAGAGAGAGAGAAAGAATCAAAAGTATGTGTAATTTTCTACTTGGAAAAAAAATGGAACAAATATTAAAACTTCATGTTTCTTTAAAAAAGAAAATAAGGTAGAATACAAAAAAAGAAAGCATTTTTGGTACCTACTCTGGAAAGTCACTTTCTGATTAGAAGATAGGATAAGGCAAAGCAGCTTCCCAAGCCATAGCTTTGGCAACTCAAAATACACTCCTGGAGGAGATGGGAAGGACCGTAAAGGAGAAAGAATGTTTTTGAGGATAACATAATCACAGAAGGCCGACCTGCTAGAGATCACATATCCACAAAAAGACAAACGTCCAGAATTGTTAGCACTTAAATTGTGGTTACAACAGCATTAACAGGAACATAAATTATGCTATGAAGACTATTCTTAAATGTGGATAATAGGTAATTAGATACAGAGTGTTACCTACAATGATAAAAGCTGTTTCTAATTAAGTCTACATGGGATTTGAATACTGTGAAATAAATGAAAGAATAAATGAATGGGGGCGGAGCGATGGTCCAGCGGGTAGGGTGTTCACCTTGCGCCTTCCGGCCCATGCCCGGCCTGGGTTCCATCCCGGCATCCCATATGGTTCCCCGAGCACCGCTAGGGTTCAATTCCTGCCATCCCATATGGTTCCCGAACACCGCCAGGAGTAATTCCTGAGTACAGAGCCAGGAGTAACCCCTGAGCATCGCCGGGTGTGACCCAAAAAAGTAAAAAAAAAAAAGAATGACCTCAAATCAGAATAATTATGTTTCTCACTGATTCTCTAGAATACCACCTAATAATAATAATAATAATAATAATAATAATAATAATAATAATAATGATATAATCCTAACCACACACGTATTCTAAGGTTTCCAAAAGTCATATTAAGGGGCCAGAGTGACCCAGATTTGATCTCCAGCATCCCATATGGTCCCCTGAGCACCACCAGGTATAATTCTTGAGTGCAGAGCCAGGCATAAGGCCTGAGCATCACCGGTGTGACCCAAAGAGCAAACAAAACAAAACAAAATAAAAAAGTAATGCAAAACTAGTGAAACTGACTTCAATAATAGATTTTAGTGGGGCTGAAGAGATAATACAGGGGTTAAGCTACTTGCCTTGCATGAGGTTGACGACTTAAACCCCAACACCACTAAATGGCCCCCAACACTGACAACCAGGAGTGAGACAGAGCCAGGAGCAAACCATGAGCACAGAAATCGAAAGCCATCGCAGTGTATCACTGGGACAGAGTGACACTGTGCTTTTACTTCAACCCCCGTTTTGGGGTTGACTCCTGGTGGTCTTGGGGGCTACTCCGCTAGGTCCTCCAGGGGCCCCGTGGAGCAGAAACACTCGCACACAGGGCTTCGGGTGCAAAGCCCTCCAGTATGCGCCATCTCCCGGGCCATCCGCTGCGCGTTTGGGGTTGCTCCCCTCACCCAATTGCAGTCAGCCCAGCCCAAGCATTTCCAGTTGCAGAATTCAGTCTTTCTTCTGCCAGGCAAGGCGGACCACACTCATTTCCGGTGCCTCCAGAGTACTTCCGGAACACTTCCGGGTGCCTCCACGGCAGTAAAAGAGGGAGGGGGCGGGAGCGCCTGGACGCGGCCGGAAGACGCCGTGTTACGCATGCGCGCCGGAGCTCTGGACCACTGCTTCCGACCGGCGTGTTGTTCCCGGCTCCGTAGAGCGACTTTCTCCTGGCCGCGGACCTCGGCTGCGGGCCGGTGAGTGTCGCGGCCGCGGCGTCAGTCCCGCGGTGTAGGGATTCGGCCTTGTTTGGGTGTTTTTCTCCCGCGGCCCTGCAACCGGAGTTCTTGAAAATGCATAGATAAGGGCGGCCGTCGTTACCGTGGCAACGACCGGACGCTGCTTGAGTGTGGGAGGCGGAGGGTTGTTTCTGCAAGGACGCTTTAAGTAAGCATTCACTGGTGCAGGGGACGGAGCTATGGTACAGCGGGGAGGGCGTTTTCCTTGACATGAGAGACCCGGGTTCAATCCCCGGCATCCCATAGGGTCCCAAGAGCACTGCCAGGAGTAATTCCTGAGTGCAGAACCAGGAGTAAACCCTGATCATCGTCGGGTGTGACCCAAATAGATAAAAAAGGAAAAAAATTAACCGGTGTGGACAGTAGAAACAAGGACCAGGAGACTGGCCCACGGATGGAAGCTTGCCACAAATGGTGGGGGGGGGCAATTAGGACAGAGAAGGGACCAGTATGGCAGTGATAGTAGGAATTGATCACTCGAGACGAGAACTGAGTGCGGACAGTAGGCAAAAGGGACATACACGCTAACCTCAAAGTACCTGTATTGCAATCCATACTGCCCCAGAAGGGGTTGGGGAGGGGAGAAACAGAGTCTGTGCCTTAGGGTCGGTGACTGCAGGGGAACTGGAACATTGGTGGTGGGAAGTGAACACAGGTGACCGGATGGGTGTTGGAACATTGTATGACTGTACCCCAATTATGAACAACCTTGTAACTGTGTGTCTCACGGAGATTCAATGAAAGGAAATAACCCAGGAGTTGGGTAAGTGGGTTAGTGGCTGAGGTCTCAAATGCAGGGCCCTGTAAATGTGGAGCTTCATTTTAAAAACATTCCTTCTGGCTGTAGTGGCCAAGCTCAGCTGGAGGAGGGGGTGGTCAGCTATCCAGGCCCGTAGAAAGGTGCCCTGTTCTAGTACTGCAGAGTCAGGGAAGACGGGGCATCGCTGGAGGTAATTGAATTGACCCGCGTTGATGGAGAATGAGGGGCTCGGCCCTGGGCGCCCAGGTCCACACCTGCCCTGCCTACACCTGCTAGCGGACCGAGAACTGTGCCAAGTGACTTGACCTTCTGGAGCGTGGCCGCACCTTTCTACCGTCTTGAGCCAGCGCCATAATTTCCCTAAGCCCCTCTGCTTTTCCAGTATGAGAGTAATAGCCCAGTTCCTCTTGCTGTGCATTAGTTTTTTTCCTGCTTAGAGACAGCCCATACATGCCAATTACAACTACTACTGTTGCAGTTTTTGATCTGTTTTCATCAGTTTGCTGTTTTCCCCCCCTAGACTTAAGTTTTCTTTTTTTACCCTTTAATCAGGGCAATATCTGTCTGTCTGGGTACTTGAAACAGCCAATAGACAGAGCATTTCAAATGGCTTTTGACTGTTGCTGACAATTGAATTCAAGTCTTTAAAGGAACTCCAAGGTACTACTAAGATGGCTGGTCAGATTATATTTATCGGATAAGAAGATCGCTCTTTTTCCTGTGTGAATTCACAAGCTTGTGGATTCGGGTATATAGAAAGTGACTTGATAGTCTTAGTTTGGAGAATTACCAGAATGAAGAACCACGCTGCTTTTGTGTTTCAGGTCAGAGTATGAGTGATTCTAGCGAAGAGTTGATAACACCTTTGACCAAGGATGAAACATCTGTGCTCTCTGGCTCAGGAATGTGTTTTCCTTGGCTCCAAAAGCATATTGACGCCGTGGGTAAGTAGAATAACATGCAACCATTTTGGTCATAATGTAAATGCGAGAAAATTCAGCCTTGGTACAAAAATGAGTAACTACATCAGTTCAGTGTTCAGGAGAAAATGTGAGGATTGTTTTAGGCTGGGAGCAAAAGCAATCAAAAATATAATTTTGAGTGCGGGACAGATACTACAGCGTACCTGGACACAGGTGCATGCCTTGACACAGGTTCGATTGGTGGCATTCCAGATGATCTCCAGAGCACTGTCTTAAGTGATTCCTGAGTGCAGAACCAGGAATTAGTCCTGAGCTTTGCTGGATGTGGAACCTTCCTTCCACCCCCACCCCCCAATTTTATATATATGTGTATGTATACACACACGCACACACACACACACACACACACTATAATCTTGAGCCTGGAAATGGAGGGCTCAGCAGCAAACAATAAAGCATAGGTCTTGTGTGCATGAGACTGAGTTTCCGTCCCTGCTACTGCAAACAAATGAAATTCTATAATTTTAAGAATTCTTTTTTCTCTTGAAGTAACAAAAAATGGATTATGTTAAACACATTTTGATTTTCAGTAGTAATTAGCTCATGTGTCTCTGTTACCAGCAACCTAGTGATATGTAAATGAAGATTTCTGCCATTCAGGTACTGGGAGGTATTCAGGATGTTTCTAACCATTTTTATTTATTTATTTTTGCTTTTTTGGGTCACATCCAGCGATGCTTAGGGCTTACTCCTGGCTCTGCACTTGGGAATTACTCCTGGCCTTGTTTGGGGGGCCATATGGGATGCCAGAGATTGAACCTGGCTTGGCCGCTTGCAAGGCAAACTTCCTTCCTGCTGTGCTATCACTCCAGCCCTCCTATGGAAATCCATCACAGTGATTCCTGATAGGTTTGTTCTAAAATGTTTCAAAATGCTATTTTCCCTTTTCTATCTCATGTGAATTTAGCAACTGGGTAAACGATATAAGATAATGTAACAGAAGGGCCGGAGAGATAGTACAGAGGGTAAGGCACCTGTCTTGCACCAGGCCAACCCGGGTTTGATCCCTGATACCCCATATTGTCCCTGAGCCCTGCCAAGAGTAATCCATGTTAGAGCCAGGGAGTAGACCCTGAGCACAGTGGGCTGTGGCCTCCAAAATCTAAATTAAAGAATATATAAAAGAGGGGCCAGCAGGTAGGACATTTGCCTTTCATATGACTGACCTGGGTTCTATCCCTGGCATCCCATATGGTCCCGAGCAGTGCCAGGAGTCACTCCTGAGTATTGCCAAGTGTGACCCAAAAAGCAAAAAATATATACATATACATATATATGTATATAACTTTATATATATGTGTATATATATAAACTTTATATATATTATATAAAGTTGTCTGTGTATTGGTATTTGGGTAGATAATACTGAGAATGTATCAGAATCACTGCTTTTCCTACTGGCCTCAAATACATCTTTCTTGTTCCAGCCTTCTTTCCCTGACTGAGATTTTTTGCCTCCCTGAGTTAAATACGACCTAAGCATTTAAGTTTGAACACTTAAAACCCTCTAGGACAATAAGAAATGAAAGGGCTGGAGAGATTGTACAGCATGTGGGGTATTTGCCTTGCACGGGCTGACCCGGTTTGATCCCTGGCACCTGATAAACTCCTGCTAGCCCACTAAGAGTTAGCTCAGAACTCGGAGTAAGCCGAGAACTACTGAATGTGGCAAAAAAATAAATAAAATTGTTGTGTGCTTGTACCATTTTGGTAAGCAAAAGACCTGAAAATAATATGACTTCTAAATAGATATGTGAAAATTACTTGCTTTCTCAGCACTCAGCTTGTATTAAGCTAGTGTCTGGTGACTTTGATGGTGAGTCACCTTTTCTTGGTGATCAGTTTTAGGTAAGGGGGTTGGTGAGGAGGTTGAAGCCCTGAAAGATGATTGCTGTAAAACTGTCATATGTGGAACCTGCTAGTCCCGAGTTCTCCCAGGGGAAGTCTCTCCCCGCCAGAAATGCAGGGCTCTGCTTGTGGTGTGGGCAGGGAACTGAAGGTGGCAGTAGCCGATCTCTTGCTGTTGGAAAGCGTTGTAAGCAAGCCTGTGTCTTCATAGCATGATTTGGAGATACCAAAGCTAACGCCTACAGCACTTTAAATCTCATTCGCACTTAATGTCATCGGGTTGCTGTGAACCCTGTAAAAATGAAAGATCGCCTCTTGGTGTTGTTTAGATTCGTGGTTGCAAACAGACTTTCTTGCCTAGAATGCCCCTGATCTAATGTTTTTTTACTCGTAAATATTTTAGAGTTTTGCTTTGGGTGCCGTGTTTGAGAGACTGTCTGCAGCTTGTTCAATGCAAAGATAAAAGGGCGATTGAATCAAACTCCGGTAGCCGAGAATGTCACCAGAGTCCTCTCCACATTAGTCGTTGTTTTGCTGACTCTAGCTTCAGTAGTGTGGAAGTTAGTTTCAGGTGACTGCATCTCGGTTTCAGAGGGGCATCAGAGCACCTACTGCTCTACACACCGGAGCTGGGGTCACTGTGGGTAAAAGACTCTTCTCTTTGAATCCTAGACACTGGTGGTAAATTGGAAAAGGACTTTGCACAGACGACAAATGCTTGTCTGAGTTTCATCCAGGAAGCTTTGCTGAAGCACCAGTGGCAGCGGGCTGCCGAGTACATGCACAGCTACCTGCAGATCCTGGAAGACTCCGATTCCTCCAAAAGGCAGATGGCCCCTGAGGTAAGTAGAGTTGGGCAGCAGAGTGACAGGTCTGGGCGTTTTTGCCTTTAAATTCCTACAACAAACTTTGCAGGACCTCACGTTACTTTTACTGAAAGTAGTTTTAGATGGTGAGTTTGTGTTGGGACAGTTGTGTTTGTTTTTGGGGCGTGTTCAGGAGGCCTGGGTCCCTCCCGGCATTTTTTGGCCAAAATTGTCATATGTGGAACCTGCTAGTCCCGAGTTCTCTGACCCAGGCCTGTGGGTCAGTCCAAAGATGGGATGCTGCTTAAGTAATTGGGCGGTACTGGGGGCCCCTCAGGACACCCAGACAGTCTGGCCACCAGGGCCTCACCCACCCGTGCTCTGGGACCCCCAGGCTAGCCCTGCCACGCTCAGGGGACCCAACTAGTTCAGGGTTCGAGTTTTCCCACATCCTCACCAGCAGTGTTAATGCCCGTATTTTGCTTATTACATCCATCCTGGAGATTATGCGGTGGCTGTAATTTGTATCATGATTTTGCTTTGTATGATTTAATGACTAATGATGTGGTGCGATCTTCTAAAGCATTAGATCACCTTACTTCTCTTCTCAAGCTCTGCGGTGTTTTCCTGTCCGCCCTCTGAGCTCCAGGGTCATTCCACTCACCCCCATGGTCCTTGTGACTTGCTTGACCTGCTTAAGCTGCTGCTGCTGCTTTTTTTTTTTTTGTTGGTCTGCTTTTTGGGTCACACCCAGCAGTGCTCAGGGGTTACTCCTGACTCTTTGCTCAGGAATTACTACTCCTGGCGGTGCTTGGGGACCATATGGGATGCCGGGGATCAAACCCAGGTCGGGGCGTGCAAGGCAAATGCCTTACCTGCTGTGCTATGGACAATGCTCAGGGGTGACTCCTGGCTCTGCACTCAGGAATTACTCCTGGTGCTTGGATGGTCGTATGGGATGGCGGGATTGAACCTGCCATATGGGATCGGTCATGTGCAAGGCAATGCCCTCCCGCTGTGCTGTCGCTCCAGCCCCTATGCTGTTTCTTTTGCCCATGCTGACATCTCAGTTTTTCTTCAGTCTCTTCAGGCCGGATACTTTCCCACCGGCGACTGTGCCCTCAACTTCCTTTCTGGGAAAGTTCCCTCGGTTACTGCTGTGGCTCCGGTCTTTGTCCCTTTTCCAGTGAAGTCGCAGCTGCATCCCAGCCCCAGCCCTGCTGGCGGGGCTTCTCTCCCTGTCCACTTCATTCTTTCGCCATAATACTTGCCAGCTTAATTCCCTGTTACCTGCCTGTCTGTAACAAAATATGAATTCCACACTGGCAGGGGTCTGTGTTTGTAAGAGTACCTGGCATATGCCGTTAAGCGTCATTGAGTGATTCATTGTATGCACACAGCTCCATATGACTGTCTCAGCTGACTTGTGCTAATATATTCCCTCACTTAGTTAGATGTCTAGTAGACACCAAAAAAACCCCAACAAAACCCTAAGAAAAGAGGATGATTCCGTGGAAGTTTAGATTGTGGACTGAAGTCAATGTAGCCGGAAAACATTGGGCAGGTTTACTGATTCCTTTTGTCCAGATTGTTTTGTAAAATAAGGAGTTGGTTCATCGGTTTTCTAATAGGTGTTCTAGGTACATCTTCAATGCAACTGAGCAAAGAATATCTGTGGTCCTGGCATGGTAAAAACCAAAAAAAGAAGGAAACCCTAACCACTGCCCCACTGACAAAAAGAACATAGTGTGATTTATGCTAAATATCAGTTTATATGTCCGCTAATTTATTTAAAGTGTATGTACGTTTAAAAAGTGTATTTCATTGAAATTCTTTAAATTAGGATAAGAGAAAAAGATTTGGCATCATGAAAAAAGAAAGAGCATTAAGTCCTGTCACAAAACTAAATGGACAGTAGCCGTGGGACCTGAAGGCTCTCAGGGGAACACAGACTGCGCTCTATTTAACAGCTGTTTCCTTTGGGGACTGGAACTGCTCTGGCTCTCGGCCGTTGGTGCTGGGAACTGAACCAGGAGCCCCATTGTCGAGAGCACTTTTCTTGTGAAGGCAGAGCACTCGCTCCAGCCCTCCGAGCATCTCCCGGGCCCCCTGCTCTCATTTTGTACAGCAAAGATGAGAACAAGAGCAGGAAGGAGCTGATAGTAAATAGACCCAACTTTTGCAACTCTTAATCTTTCCTCCTTTATCAAAGGTAGTATCATGTGGGTTTGTGTCCGTCTGTCTGTCCTGTCTGCCTAGTAACTTAACTATCATAGGTATATGGCGTTTTTAGTCAGTACAAACTATTTTTATCACAGATCAGTTTGGGTGAAATATAGCAGAGTGTTGATACTAGTGGTATGTAGAAAAGGACTTTCAGATGGAAATGAAGGCAAGGATTGTACATTTTGGTTAATAATTTCTGTTTTGACAGATTATCTGGAAGCTTGGAAGTGAAATTCTGTATTACCATCCTAAAAGCAATGTGGAGACTTTTAGTAATTTTTGCTGACCGGATGAAAAATATTGGCGTCATGAACTACTTAAAGGTGATGAGAATGAGACTTTGCAAATTTACATTTGCTTTGCTCACTCTTTAAAATATTGTTGCCCCAACACCTTTCTTTTCTTTTTTCTTAAAATAAGCATGTCTCTCTATATATCTCTTTTCTCTCTCTCTTTCTCTCATATCTCTCTCTCTCTCTCTCTCTCTCTCTCTCTCTCTCTCTCTCTCTCTCTCTCTTTCTCTCTCAAAAAACTACTTGGCCCAGTGATCAAAGTAGGAAATGAAGTTAAAAGGAAGACACCAGGTCAGATGAGAGAAAGTGAAAGAAGCATCTGCTTCACTTCCTGTCCGCTCCCATTCGGGTGGTTTCCTTGCTGTGTGGAAGCATTTTTAGATCAACACGTTCCATTATGTTGGCTTTCACTTTAGCTTCTCCCTATTGGTATCCTACCTAAAACCAGACCTGTGGCCAGGAGCTCTGCCCTGGTTCCTTCCAGGAGTGGGTGTACTGGTTTTACATTTCTTCCATTCCTGATCTATTTTAGCTAAGGTTTTTGTGAGTGTTGGAAAGAAGGAGCCCAGATCCATTCATTTCATGATACTCTTCCATTTTTTAGCGCTGTTTTCATTTAAAGAAAATACCTTTTCCCTTTTGTATAATCTTAATTTCTTTGTCAAAAAATTTATTGATTATGTTATTTTGCTTGGTATAGCTTCATTTTGTTTTGGTTTTTTGGGTCACACTCAGCGGTGCTCATGACTGACTCTTGGTTCTGTGCTTATGGATCACTCTTGGTGGGTCCTGAGACCATACAGGGTATATGAATCCAGGTTGGTCACATGCAAGGCACTCTACCCACTCAACTATCACTCAGCCCCCTGATTGCTGTAGTAATGTGTTTGAAATCAGGAAGCTTGGTACTTAATATTTAATATTAAGCTTAATGTTTCTTGGGCTACTGTGCAGGTGAGATACTATAACAAGTAAGTCACCTGCATTGCTTATGGTCAAAGGGGTTCAATCCCTGGTCCCTGATGAGCTGGGTGTGACCCCAGAACCAACCAGCAAACAAAAAATTGCTTTCACTATTGAGGGTCTTTTGTGACTACATACTAATTTAGAAATGAGGTTTCTCCTCCCTCCCTCCCTACACCTTCCAATCTGTGGAAAATGTTATCTGAATTTTGATAGGGATCTCATTGAATCTTAAAAGGACTGTGGTAGGATGGACACTTTAAACAATGAAAAATTTAACAGTATTAACTCTTCTGATCCATGTGTGAAAATGTCTTAACTTAAGTTCCTAATATTTAGGGTAGAACTTTCTCCAGGTTCATTTACCCTGTCATAAAATTCTTGCCTTGAAGCATTTAAACGTTTCCAAGCTAGGGCGGGGTGATACAGCTGGGAGGGATTTGCCTTGTATGCTGCCAATCCAGGTTTGATGCCTGGCACCCATATGGCCCCTGAGCACCAGGTGTCATTCCTGATTGCAGAGCCAGGAGGGACCCCCTGAGCACTGCCAGGTGTGTGCCCAGTCTGCCCCCAAAATATTTCCAGACTACCTCGTATCTTCCTCTCTGTGGTATATGCATGACTTTAAAGGTACTGTTTCAATTGTTTTAAAAAATACTTTGCTTTTTTTTGTTTCTGAGTAAAGTTTTAGTGGAAAACAGCCACGCCTGTCCATTTCCATCTGTTTGTCGTTAGTTGCTACTTACACAATAATTACAGAACTTTGTGACTGGTATGTCCTGGAAATCCTAAAATATTTATTCTGCACTTCAGTTTTTGTTGATGTTTTACTTTTTCTAATGCCCAATTTTTTTTTTTTTTTTGGTTTTGCTTTGTGGGTCACACCGGCGATGCTCAGGGTCACTCCTGGCTCTGCATTCGTGGGTCACTCCTGGCTCTGCACTCGGGTGTCACTCCTGGCAGTGCTTGGGTGACCATTTGGGATGCTGGGGATCGAACCTGGGTCAGCTTTGTGCAAGGCAAACACCCTCCCCGCTCTGCTATCACTCCAGGCCCTGGTTCTTGACGTATAGAGGCCAGGAGGCGGTTCACCGACACCCCTCAGGCTTGGGCACTGTCATCACTGCTCCGCAGAAGCTCCACGGGTACAACAATCTCCCAGTGCCCTTCACCCAGGCCCTAGTGACCTCGAATCAGTTTTTCGTGTCTGAATATTTGATGCTGGAAACTTCATGTGTGTAAACTTCCGTAAAGGTAACTCCAACTCATGTGGCGTTCGTTGTTTCTTGTCTTTTTTCATTGCTGAATTCGAATTTTCCTGATGGCCACAGTGGTTTTGTCATTTGTGTCTTACCAAGGTCTTAGCCCAGCGCAGGCTGTTTCTGTTGACAAAGGTAACGCAGATAACTTTGCTCCTGCCTGCTCTTAGCTCTCCAGAGCTACACTGCAGGGCATCGCCTTGTCAATCTTTCAGATCTCCCTTAGAACACGCCGTCTACCTTCTGCATCACGGCATGGTGGAGGATGCGAGCAGAAACCTGAGCCAGGCAGAGAGCGTGGCGCTACGGTGAGAAGTCGTCTTCCCAGGAAGTGCTCTTCAACCTCGTGCAGGCCTACAAGGGGCTTCTGCATTATTTCACGTGGTCTGAAAAGAAGACCGAATTGTCTAAGCTTGGTGAGGATAGTTTGCTTTTGACGATGCGGCAGCCTCCGGGGGACTTAAGGAGGGGTCAGCTCCTGCATACAAAGGAGCCAGTGTTTCTGTGGAGCCATCACTCTTGTCTGTATAATGTGTCTCATACATGCAGAACCTCTTCAAACCTAAGTTGTCAGTGTTGCTCCACCTTCTGCGACCCTGGCCCCTTCCGACCGTGTTACCATCCCTTGGCCCCTCCACGTTCCCCATCACTCACCCCCTGCTCTGCTGCTGTGGTCCCCAATCATGCAGTTTTCACCTGTGGCCCACAGAGATGTTGGGTGACCCCTCCTTGAGAAATGCTGAGTTAGAGAATTCATCGTTTGTGATGAATTTAGATGTTGGGTTTCAAACCATGATTTCCAAGGAAGATTGTAGGGTTACTGTGGCGAGCATTCTGTGTATGATGAGCATTTCATATTGGTGGTTTAGAATGGAGATGACTTTCTTTTTTATTAAGTGATTTCTCAGGACAGTACATTTAAAGAATGAGGCAACTGTAGGAAGGTGTGACAGTTTTATTGGTTACCACACCCAGAATTGACTTGTGTTCTCATGTCTCAGACCTAAGTGTGTGTGTTTCCCGGTGTGACGTCTTCCTTTCCTGGCCGAATTTGTGTTGCTTGGAGCTCTCTGCATTTCTTTCTTCACTTGAGTCCCTGCATTTTCTTTTTCTTGTTTGCTTTTCTCAATAAAGTCATAAAAGTAGACTTGTTTAATCCTTTTGTATTTTCTCATTCTCCACCTGAACCTCAGTTCTAGTATTTATTACATCACATGTAGTAATAACAACATAAAGTGAAAGCAGTGGTGTTTCCTTATTGTCTTTATGTGAAAATAGTTTTTCTTGGTCTCCAGACATAGTAAATGCACTAATGTCAAGATTCCTTTTTTCTTTCTTTATTTTCCTCTCCTCCCCCTCCCCCTCATTTTTTGGCTTTTTCTGTCACACCCAGTGATGCTCAAGAATTACTCCTGACTATTCTCTTAGGAATTATACCGGCAGTGCTCCGGGGACCATATGGTCTGCCAGTAATCGAACCCAGTTGGCCGCATGCAACGCAAACACCCTACCCACTGTATTGTGGCTCTGATCCCCTTTTAACCTCTCCCAAACACTTCTGAGTCGCTGTATACACGGTCTCTTTGCAGGGCCGTGTCACTTCCTCATCTGGAAGCCACCTGCCTTCTCACGCTCATTAGACCCTTTGTCCTGCAGCTGCTGGTGTGTGACCTGTGTTGTGCAGCTGTGTCTTTTGCTGTAGTCATGTGTATTTTATGTTGTACTGCCCATCTGCTTGGGTTTTCAGAACCCTTTTATGTCCTTGATCTCTTTTGTTAACCTTGCCATGTCTTCTTGATACTTAAAAAATTAAAACCCTGCTGATATTAATTGATTAGGTGGGTGTAAAGTTAATGTTTACTTTTCTTTTGACACGTGGTTAGATAGAACCCAAGCAAATATTTGTCAGATAACTCATTTGGAACGTGGCACTTAATGCTGTCAGTCCCATGGGCAGATGACTCAGTACCTTTCTGTGGCTGAGGCTGGTTCTCTGGAGACACGAGCTGAAGACGGTCTTTAGATGACCTTGACTTACAGAATGTCCATTTCATGAGAAAATAGGCTGGGGTTTGTGCCAGTGATCAGCCTCACAAGAACATACAAGTGCGCATGCGTTGGGAGTTGGCTTGTGATATTCTTGCTCTGTGGCCTGTCTGGATGTAGTATGAAACAACCAGGAACCCCCTTCATAGGAAATTCGTACCTTACTTATACTTGGGGTTCAGCTTTTTAAGATACATTTTCCGTGCGGAGATGCTACTCTGTGGTAGAGCACCTGCCATATGTGAGTTCGATCCCAGGCCCCTAACACGGCTGGTCAGTACCAGCTGCATTGGAGAGAGATGGGAGGAAACACATTTCTTTTTCTCTCTTTCTCTCCGTTGGGATTGGGGGAAAGGGCTATACCCGGTGGTGCTCAGGACCCACTTCTGGCTCTGTGCTCGGGCACAGTCCTGGTGGGACTCGTGGGAATAGATGGAGTGCCAGGGACTGAACCCGGCCAGCACCACCCTGCCCACTGACCTCTCTCCCCAGCCCACTCTCTGGGTAATTATCTATATCCTATAGCGCTGTGAGCCTGTTAGTGGAGTCTTGGATTTTTTTATATAAAACGTCTTGCCACCTACAAGTAGAGATGGTTTTGCGTTTTCCTTCCCAGCGTGTGTATCTTAGTTACTATCTTGCTGGATTGCCTGGCACTGCACCTCTAGAATGCTGTGGAATAGAAGGGCCAGAGAGGGCATGCCGTCCTCCATGTGACCTGTCCCCGCGCAGTCTGGTCGGAGCGGGTTATTTATAGATGCTCTTGTCTGTCTGAAGAAGCTCTTTTGATTCCTAACAGTTATGTTTTAGTTATGGAGGGTTGCCATACTGTCCTAGGCTTTTAAATCTGCGACAGTTGAGATAATTATGTGTTTCTCTATTTTTTGCGCTGTTTATTTTAGAGGTGTTACATTAATCGATTTTGCAGTTCTTAAAATAGGTCCCGTTTGTGCTTAATGTGTCATTTGCTATGTGCTGCTGGATTCATCTTTCTGGTATTTTGTTTAGGATTTTTGTATCTATCATAAGATAGTTGTTCATGTGTTTTTATGTTTTTCTGCATGGGAATCAGAATAAGTTGGGAATAGCTTGTTTTTTTTATTTCAAGTTATTATTTAGATGTTTAAAACTCACTGTGAATGCAGACTTTCCTTGTGGTTACTGATTTCTTACTCCTTAGAGTGTTCAGTAGTGAATGACTCCTGAAAATCTTTTCTTTGGCCAGATGAGGATGATTATGCTTATAGTACAGCTTCCCAGAGTATGCGTAACAGCAGCTGGAAGACGTCTATGAACTTTGGTTCACTGATTCAAATTCCCTGGAGTTTGGGATCCTTTTTGTGAAAAGTTATGTGGAGGTAAGTAGACTTTCATACCATTTTATTTTAATTTTTTGGTTTTTTTTTTTAAACTACACCACCTTTAGATATACAATTACAAGATGCTCATGTTTGTGCTTTGGCTCTACAGTGTTCCAACGCCCGTCCCTCCACCCGTGCACATCTCCCATCACCAATGTCCCCACCTTCCTCCCCTCCCCAGCCCACGTCCATGGAGTGTTCTCTATCTCCTTTCTCTCTATCTCTCTCTCTTGCTTCCCTTTCTTACACATTGTGAATTGTAGTATATTCTTTCCCCCCCACTTTTTTTTTTATTTAACTTATTTTTTTAAAGTATTTTATTATACCACCATGAGATATATAATTACAAAGATATACAATTAAAAAGTTCATATTTGGGTTTTGGTCATACAGTGTTCCAGCACCCATCCCTCCACCAGTGCCCATCTCCCACCACCAACGCCTCCGGTTCCCTCCCTCCTCCCCAGCCCACCTCCATGGCAGGTTCTTTATTTCTTTCCCTCTCTCTCTCTCTCTCTCTCTTTTCCTTCCCTTCCAGACTATCGATTACAGAACATATATTAAAGGGTTGTCATGTGTATCTTTTGCCTGTATTTAATGCTCAGTTCTAGGTTGGTATTAGTACTTTTGACAATTGTTAGCACACTGTTCCATTTTCTGTCTTACCTAGCCTCTGACTCCCCCACGTTTCTGTAATTTCCACCTTTGACAAGACCTGATGATTGTAGTATATTCTAGGACATGATTGGTTCTATAGTTTGATGTACTGCATGGCTGCAAGCGGCCGGGCGACTTGGGAGCCTCATGGTCAGCTGAGCTAGGGGAGAGCCAGATGCCAGCTCTCCCCATTGTGTCTGAGTCCTTATTTCGGTTTTTGTAGCCTAATTCTTACTGATCATAAAGCAAAATGTGGAGAAAACTCCTTTTTAAAAATGAATTAAAATGTTGTGATTTTTTTTTTTTTTTTTGGTCTGAAAATTTTCTAGTATGCTGTCAGTGTTACTCTATTTTCACAGTTGGGTAACAAACGCTTATAAAATGACAGTAGGGTTACCAACGTCAATTGTGTGGATTTCTTTTGTTGTTACTTAGTTTTATTTGGAGTCACAGCCACAATGCTCAGGGCTTACTGTTCATCTTTTTTTAAATTATAATTTTCTATTGAATCTTGAGATTCAATATTGAGATATACAGTTACAAAGTTGTTCATTGTTGGGCTTCAGTAATACAATGTTTCATCACCTGTCCCTTCACCAGGGTACATTTCCCACCACCATTGTCCCCAGTTTCCCTCCCACCCCCACCTGCCTGCCTCTATGGTAGGGACCCCCTTTCTCTCTCTCTCTCTCTCTCTCTTCCTTGCCCCTGCCTCGCTTTCTTCTTCCTTCCCTCCCTCTCTCCAACCCCCTTTTGGCTTTATGGTTTTCAGTACAGATATTGAAAGGTTGTCAGGTATATCCTTTACCGACTTGGAACACTCAGTTCCTGTCCAATATCATCTTTCCGACTATTCTTGTCACATTGGCCCCTTCTCTAACCTAACTTCTCTTCGGCCCCCCAAAGCCCTCTTGTGGCAAGTTTCCAACCACTGACCAGTCCTCTTGGCCCCCTGCAGATTAGACTTATATATACCACAAATGAATGCAGTTCAGGACTTACGCTTAGCTGTGTGCCCAGGGATTACTCCTGGTGGGGCCCAGGGGCTGTATGTGGTGCTGGGGACAAATCTGGATCGGCATGTGCAAGGCAGGAGCCGGGGGTCAGCAGCCAGCCAAGCAGTGCTCAGGAGGCCTGGGGTTTCATCGTGGTGGTTGTTTGTCGGGAACGCCGCGGGGTCCCCGACAGTGTCAGGACAGAGGTTCTCTTCTACCTCCGAGGACGCCGGAGAACAGATGAAAACTCACGAATCCGGTGCAGTTCCAAAAATGGCTTTTAATAGTACAAAAGCTCTTCCACAGCACTCCAATATAATGAACAAACTCTAGCTCTGGTCCGAACTTAGACCATACAAAAGAGCCTAATCTCCCACCAAAGAGAGAGGATCTCACCCGAGCTGAGTCCTACCCAGAAGAAGGAGCAAAAGGCCAAAGAGCAAAAGACCAAAAGCCAAAAGCCGCAGGGAGCCAAAAGCTGAAGGCTGAGGAACCAAAAGGCAAAAGGTGAAGGGGCCTCAAGTCAGCCCCTTATATACACCAAAGTAATCCAATCAGGAGGTTGTCATGTCAACAAAGAACCCTAAACAGAGTGTAGTGCCACACCTTATTGCAGGTATAAACAAAGGTTATGCCAAGGACTAAGGAGATTATCTCTTATGTAAAACACTGAGAGAGAGAGGGCTGATATAAAGTAATACATCTTAACTTCATGAGCTTCATGTAATTTAGATGGTACCCACAAGGTCCTTCTTATTATTATCTGCACCAGGGTGATTCTGAGTATCTTGTTCGCGTGTACTGAAAGGGTCACACCTCGCCTGCTTAGAGCAAACTAGTATGATCCTTCCTATAGTCTTCCTATAGTCTCAACGTAGCCAGGGTGGTAGTCTCCTGGTAAATTCTAACTGTCCCACGTTGGGTGCAGTGGGTATAAAGAGGAGCTGTGCCCAATCTAGAAAACATAGAAGTCTTAGTAGATGTATAAGTCAGAAGTTATTCAATCAAGGTGACTTCTGTAACTGCCACACCCTCTAGCAGTGTTTACATAGAAGAGAGGTCTCATTAGAATGAACCTTGACTTAAATAAGATTAAGCTGGGTGTGGGCAAAACAACAAAGCTCCCAGATTAGCTAAATCTGTCCTCCAACAGTTGTTAGCTATGTCCAAGCAGTCAGCTCAGGGCACCCGAGATCTCATCATGGTGGCTGTCGGCCACTATCCAAGCAGTGCTCAGAGGGCCCAGGGTCTCCTTGTGGTTGTCAGCCACCTGAGCTGAGGGTTCAGTGCCAAGGCTGAGGATGTGGTGCTGCTCTGACCCCTAGTTAACTCAGGAATAACCAGGACACCCTAATGGAGTTTGAGTGCCTCGAAAGGCACACGGGAGAAGGTCTGGGATCAAGCCAGGGTCACCCATGTGCCAGACCTGTGCCTTAACCCCTGGTATATCTCTGGCCCTAATTCTGTCTTCTTTTTTACTTTTTATTATTTTTTAATAACATTTTTTTTTTGTGTGGGGGGGGGCTGTCACACCCAGCAATGCTCAGGGTTTACTCCTGGCTCTGTGCTCAGGAATTACTCCTGGCAGTGCTCCTGGCAAGGCAAATGCCCTACCTGCTGTACTGTATCGCCTTGGCCGCAATTCTGTCTTTTTTATGGGGCTTCAGAGAAAAGCAGAAATATGTAGTAAGCTGGAGAGGTCAGGGGGACGAAAGTTAAGCAACATCACAATAAAGTGGATGGAGCTTTTGGAAAGTTCTGAAAGATGCCCATTATTTTGTCTTTGTCAAAGAACCAGGAACCTTGGTGCTGAGCCAGGATTGACATTTCAAGTCATTTGCTTTTGGAGCATTTGGTGAATGTGGCAGTGATAAATGTGTTGTCAGAAGATAATCCCCAAAGTGAGATTATCTTCAGGATAGAGATATCCTATCCTGGATGTAGTATCCTACCAGGATGGAGAGCAGTGAGCTCGGGAGTTCCCACGTGAGGAGAGGATGAAAGTGATGGAGGCTGCAGGCCCGCCCGGTGCTTTGTGCTGAGTGGGGGGCGGGCACTGGGGTGTGGCATGCGGGATTTTCTCCATTGTTGGTGGTCCCACTTTGGGGGTTTCATTTCTTGCAGGAACAGTGTTGCAGGACACCTAGGAGCCTCTGCATTTGCCCTGTACTGCCTCCTACAGGTCACTTAGTAGATAGGGGGTAGTTTAAATGTGGCAGTTTAGCTGACCATGTATTCTGTACTGGCTGGTATAAATATTCTCTCATGCTACCACAATCATCGTGGGACTAGCTAGATCTTACCAGCATATTTGCCTGGCCACGTTGGATCTCTAAGTAATTAGCCCAGAGAGAAATGCTGTTTGCCTCCAAGCAAGCAAGCATGGCTCCCCTGATAACTCAAAGGCAACTAAAATACAAAACTACCCTGAAGTAGACAAGACTCTTGTGAAGGCTTGGAGAAAAATTTAACTAGCATTAGTATAGTCTTTGGTACAGAGGCATGCCATCTCAGAAACCCCCTTCTCTACCTTATAAAGGCATCTCCTAGGCAGATCTTGGCTCAAGACATTAGCATCTAAAAGGGCCTAGGTTAGGTGCTGGGGGAAATTACCTGAGGGCATTTGTCCCTGCTTGCTTCCCATAAAAGTGGGAGGTCTGAGTTGCAGGGGATAAAACTAGCCTGCTTCCTCTCTTGTGCTTTCTATTTTTGGGGCTCTCTTTTGGGGCTCGCACTCTTCTTGGGTCACTCTTCCCCTTTGTGCTGGAGTCTTGTCTTTGTCTCCTCTCTACAGGGCCTTAACACGTGGTGGCCACCATCTTGGCTTACACGTGGCTGGGGTTTTAGCTGGGAATCCTAAGCACAGGCTTTTCCTTTTGCTGATTTGTATGCCTGAACCTGTGATAAGTAAAGTATTTTAAAACCTGTGCCGGATTCCTGAGTTTTCATCCATTCCCGCCGGGAGGGGGAAGAAGGGAAGGTAGAAGGGAACTTCGCTTCCTGGTACTGTTGGGAACCCCAGCGGCATCCCCAACAGAACAGTTCTTAGATTGAATTGCTGTATTTTTTAGTAACAAAATATAGTCAGAACAAAACAGAAAGCCAGTTGGGTCTTTTGTAAGTGGACCTTGTCCCATTGTGTTGTTACGTGCCCAGGAAAGCAGAATCTGGCTCTACTGTGCTTCTCTGGATGGCAGGTTCTGTCTGTCAACCTCAAGTTTGTACCTATCCATGTAGTGAGCTGTGTATCGTCTTGGTTAGTTGCCCTAAGATACTATGAATTCTTTTCTTTCTTTTTATGTATTTAATTTTACAAAGTTGTTCATCATGATTTGTTAGATATTCAATATTCCAATACTAGTCCCATGACCATTGCACCTTCCCACCACTTATTCCAATTTTCCCAATTACCCCCTTAGGCCTGCCCCTATAGCAGACCCTTCATAATCTAGTTTATATTGCTAGTTGTAAATAATTTGCTAAAAATGATCAAAAAATGTTTCCTTAGAGGAAAGTTAGTGAAGATTGTTGTAACTCACCATAGACACCTTAAGTGCTTGTATAAGACATTACTAGCACATATGTTACCGGGTAAGCCTTGTATGATTATATTTTGTTAATTGAGATTGGTTGCCTTCTTTTTACATCCTGTTCAATCTGGTGTGCTACATAGTTTATCAGTGTTACAGAGTTTCAGATGTCCAGTGCCCACATTCGCTTCAGGAATGTCCAAATTTTTAACTGGGTGCTAAATCTGGAGTTAAATTTTTAGCTGGCAGCTTTGGAGCATGTATGTGACTGCCAGGACTTTCGTAAGAGCAGGGAGATGGGGGAGGTGGCCTGTCCCTGACTCCTTGAAAGCCTGGAGATTTCTTTTTTTCCCTACTTTTGTGACTTTATTTTTTTTTATTTATTTTTTTATTTTTACAATTACAAAGATATACAATTAAAAAGTTTATATTTAGGGTTTTGGTCATACAGTGTTCCAGCACCCATCCCGCCACCAGTGCCCATCTCCCACCACCAACGTCCCGGTTCCCTCCCCACCTCCCCAGCCCTCCTCCATGGCAGGTTCTTTATTTCCTTCCCTTTCTCTCTTTTTCTCTTTTCCTTCCCCTCCAGACTATGGATTACAGAACATACATTAAAGGGTTGTCATATGTATCCTTTTGCCTCCATTTAATGCTCAGTTCTAGGTTGGCATTAGTACCCTTGACAATTGTTAGCACACTGTTCCATTTTCTGTCTTACCTAGCCTCTGACTCCCACACGTTTGTGATAATTTCCACCTTTGACAAGACCTCCTGATATATGCTTCACTTGACCTTGGATATTGGTATCATAATATGTACATATATATTTATGTCATGCAAATAAATGCAGTCATTCTGTATCTGTCTCCTATGGCTAATTTCACTCAACATAATCTTCTCCATGTCCATCCATTTATAGGCAAATTTTATAACTTCATTTTTCCTAACAGCTGCATAGTATTCCATTGTGTAGATGTACCAAAGCTTCTTTATCCAGTCATCGATTTTCGGGCACTCTGGTTGCTTCCAGATTCTGGCTATTGTGAATAATGCTGCTATGAACATAAAAGTAGGGATGGTGTTTCCACTGCATATTTTTTGGTTTCCCAGAGTAGATTCCCAGGAGTGGTATGGCTGGGTCAAATGGGAGTTCAATTTCTAGTCTTTGGAGGAATGTCCATATTGTTTTCCAGAAAGGCTGTACCAGCCGAAAGCCTGGAGATTTCAATGTGACTTCTTTTCTACAGATACTGGATTACTACGGGGATCGAGATGGAGCCCGAGAGGTCCTCACAAACTACGCCTATGACGATAAGTTTCCATCCAACCCTAATGCCCACGTCTACCTTTACAACTTTCTGAAGAAAGAGAAGGCGCCCCAAGAAAAACTGATAAATGTGCTTAAGGTACAGAGCTTTAATTTTCACGTTGGATCTGGTCTACTTTAAAACGTTGTCGAGTCACTGTTTTCCAGCTGTCACGCTAGAAAATTACAGTACATGTGTGGTACCTGGTGTAAACTGAGGAGGGGCTGCATACTCCAGGTGACCTCCGCGCTTGGCCTCCCCCCCCCTAATCCCACCACCCCCAGCAGAGACTGAGGGAGAGTGGGAGAGTTTGTATCTCAGAGACCTTCTGTTACCCTGGTTGGAAAGCACAGCACTGCTAAGTGTTGGAAATCACCTTTATCAGAGTGAACCTCTATATTACACTACTCCTATTTAAGTTACATTTGACTGGGTGGTTTTTCTGGGGATGGGAGTCTACAGGAGCACTGCTCAGATGCCCTGGGACCCCTCAACACCCTATGTTTATGATTATGGTTGGTGCTTCTCTGCCAGCCAGCCTGGCGGTTTAGTGCAAGGGCTTGAGGATGCAGTGTGTCAAACCCTGGGGGCCACCCGGTCTCCTGGCCAGGGCTGGGGTCAGGGGGTGTCCCCAAGATCATTTGTAAGTGCTCATGGCTGTACCTGCAGTGCTTAGGGACCTGTGTGGTGCCAGGGCTGACCCAGCGTCAACCATAGGCGAGCTTGCACCTTTGTCCCTCTGGTCTTTGTTTTAGTAAGTGTGTCTGTCATTGTGACTCTGCTGATGACCTTGTCTGGCATTTGCCAAAACCTAGAAAGCCCCTCTCTTTTCTCTATAGCCAGTCCATTTCTCTCTGTAGCTAACACACTCATATACCAAGAGAATCAGTAATTTGCTTTGTATTGCTATACATTCATTTCATGTCTTCATTTTATAAAAATGAAGTCTTATTATTTGCTCACTCTTTTTTTTTGGGGAGGGGGCCACACCCAGCGATGCTCAGGGGTACTCCTGGCTCTGCACTTAGGAATGACTCCGGCGGTGCTCGGGGACCATATGGGATGCTGGGGATCGAACCCAGGTTGGCCACGTGCAAGGCAAACGCCCTACCTGCTGTGCTATTGCTCACTCTTTTTTTATAACTGGCTTTTTTTAGCTGGCTTTTCTTGGTCAGCAGAATATCTTTGAGCTACATCCAGAGTCTAGTATCAGTAATTTGTTCCTTATCACTACTGAGTAGTTGATTTTACACATTTACTTCTGGATGGGCGGTTGGGCTAGTTTTATTTGTGGCTGTTAGGATTGCTGTTAGCATTCATGCGGGCATCATTTTGTGCATACATTTTCTCCTGACTGTAATTCCATTAGCTGTCGGAGTGGAATTGCTAGGAAGTGTATGTGAACTTTTTGATTTGTTTTGGGTCACATCTCTCCGTGCTCAGGGCCTGCTCCTGGCTCTGTTCAAGAGATCACTCCTAGGAGTGCTTGGGGACCGCATGCAGTGCTGGTGGTTAGACTGCCTTCAGCATGTGCGAGACAAGTGCCTCGAGACTTGTGCCCCAGCCGTGTTCAAGACAAGTGCATCGACACCCGTGCCATCCCTCTAGTTCCAGCTACAAAACATTTTTGCTGCTGTTTTGAATCTGTGTGTCTGTGAGAGATTTAGCATCTTGACAGTCTTGAGATTTCCTAGCTGTGAATCTTGTGTTTGTCTGTTCAGCTAGGTCTTTCATTTTATGAATACCTTCAATAGTTTTCATCATGAATTTTGTAAAATTTATCTGTTTTATGTTTGATGGTGTGCCTCTCTCTATGTTATGTTACTATATGTTACTGCATAAAAGTACATTTCTTGTGGTAAAAATGATAAAATTAGGGGTTAGAGCGACAGCATAGCGGGTAGGGCGTTTGCCTTGCACGCAGCCAACCTGGGTTCAATTCCCAGCATCCCATATGGTCCCCTGAACAACTTCAGGAGTAATTCCTGAGCGAAGAGCCAGGAGGAACGCCTGAGCATTGCCGGGTGTGACCCAAGAAGCAAAACAAGAAGAAAATGATCAGATTGCAGGTGCGCGCGCCTGGGCGGCTGTCACCACTCTTCTCTGGACTTGTATCATTTCCCGTTACCTTCCCGGTGGGAAGAGAATTAACAAGATTAATTTGTTTTCTAGGAGGTTATTTCAATGTAAAGCTAAAGTGCCTTAGCCAGTAAGTTAAAGAAGAATTTGTTTCACGTATTGAGAATATTGAAATGAGAAATAAAATTTTACTTTGAATCCTGTATTTAATTTTTGGCAGTTTGGTTCACACCTGAGGGTTTCCTCCTGCCTCTGCACTCAGAAATTAGTCCTGGAGTGCTCAGGGGACCATATGAGATGCTGGGAATCGATTGAATCCAGGTCCGCCACATGCAAGTCAAATTCCCTCCTGCTGAGCTATTGCTCCAGCCCCTGAATCCTCCTTTTTTTTTTTTTTTTTAAGCTTTTTGGGCCACACCCGGCAATGCTCAGGGGTTACTCCTGACTCTGCACTCAGGAATTACTCCTGGCAGCACTCAGGGGACCATATGGGATGCCGGGAACCCAACCTAGGTTGCCTGTGTGCAAGACAAATGCCCTACCCGCTGAACTATAGCTCTGGCCCCTGAACCCTTTTTTTTACAAACTGCGTGGTAGCACTGTGATTTACAAAGGCAAGCACCCATCTGTTGTTGCACTGGCCTGAGTCAAGTACCTTTGATTTTTTAGCCCATTTTTTTGTTGTTTTTGGGTTACACTCAGCTGTGCTCAGATCTTACTCCTGGTTGACTCTGTGCTCAGGGCTCTTCTGATGGGCTCAAGGGAACACTGTGGGGTGCTGGGGGTGAACCTGTGCTTGCCCCATGCGAGGCAGTTCCCTCCACTTTCCCCTTCCTCTCCAGCCTGAGTCAGGTGTCTTTAAATCTGTGCATTGAGGGCACATTAGAAAGACCTTCATCTGGGAAGCAAAATGAAATTTTAAAAATGCCTTAAGACTATAATGAAAAGTCACAGGATTATTTTTTTTTCCAGATTTTATATCAGATTGTACCATCTCATACACTGATGTTAGAATTTCATAGATTACTGAAAAAATCAGGTAATGTTTGTTTGTTTTTAATCTCTTTGTGCAGACGAGCAGTAGACTAGTGACCCCCCAGACATGCTTGCCCATGGCCATGTCCATTCTTTGCCTTTTTTAGTGAGTCAGGTTTTGTTGGAACACACCGGCAGTGTTCAGGGCTTATTATTCCTGGCTCTGTGCTCAGGAATCACTCCTGGCTGTGCTCGGGAGCATCATGTACAGTGCTGGGGAGGGAACCCAGGTCAGACATGTGCAAGGCGCCCACCCTGCCCCCCTGTTCTGTCTCTCGGGCCCTGGAATGCAGCTCTTTCCGTTGCTTCACTGATAGTTTCTAGCTGCTTTTCCAGCGCAACACAGTATTCTGAAGCTATGATAGATATAAGTTGGTTTGCTCACCTCTCAAATCTGTATTGTCTTTCAAAGGCCCTTCTAAGAACATTTGCTAACACCTTCAGTAGTATACTTGGCAGTAGTAGAAGAGAAATGTCTCCAGTTTCTCTGATTCACTTTTGGGTTTCAGCTCACTATAGAAAAGAGCCTACCTTGTTCCCACTCTATCTGTAATATGTGGAGAAGTTCAGCAAGGGAATAGATAGCATCCGAGGACAGCCACCCCCTTGGGTTATAAAGCAGAGTACCAGGCCAGGAGTGGGCAGGAGGATGAAAAGCTAGGTCAGAAGTAACATCCAGGCATGATGGGGGGTGAGGAATATTTATTGTGTATATCAAAACCATAAATATTGACACTGTTGGGGCCAGAGCAATAGTACAGCAGGGAGGGTATTTGCCTTTTGTACTGCTTACCAGGGTTTGATCCCCAGCATCCCATATGTTCCTTGAGCACCACCAGGAGTAATTACAGAGTGCAGCACCAGGAGTAACCTAGTAACCCCTGAGCATTGCTGGGTGTGAGCCCCCAAAAGTAGAGGGGGGGAGAGAGAGAGAGACAGAGAGAGAGACTGTGATAAACATGTGACATGAACTGCAATGATTTTTAAAAGTTACTGGGTCGCCCGTGATCCTACTGGTAGCAGAGGGGACTGTAATTAAGTACCTGGTGGGCAGGAGCTGTCAGTAACATTGTTAGCAGTGTAGAGGCTCTGCAGGATTCGGTCACGCCCCCTTGCTCTATTCCCATGGACTATATCATTGTCTGAGGATGAGCATGTGAATGGTTTCAAACTGCTGACTAAATGCAGTCTTGGAAGGGTTATGATCCAGTCAGACGGCATCCATTAAATATGTCATGTTAGCTTTGTCCACATCAATGTTTTATATGAACCCCCCATTGTTATGATCATTGCAGGAAAAGAAGAACATCATAAACTGGGGCTAGAAGTATTATTTGGAATGTTAGATTTTGCTGGGTGCACTAAAAATGTAACTGCCTGGAAATATTTGGCCAAATATCTCAGACAGACTTTAATGGGGTAAGTGAAAATCATATTGATAGTTTTGGTTTCTTGTGTTTTTATTGGAGGGAGACACACTCAGTGATGCTTAGGAGTTACTCCTGGTTCTGCACTCAGGAATCATTCCTGTCAGACTTGGGGACCATATGGGATACTGGGGATCGAACCTAGATGGACTGCCTGCAAGGCAGATGCGCTACCCCTTGTACTAACTCTCTGGTCTCTTTACATCTCTTATCTCTATCACCATCATGGTTATTTGCTGGGGCTATTTGGAGTCCCCAACAGTGTTGAGGTTTGTCGGGTTTCCTGGTCATGTTCAGGGTCGATGACTGTCCCCTCCAGCCAGTGGACAAAGAGAACAAGACCACCAGTTCTAGAAAATCTAAGGCTTTTTTTTTTAATCAATTAATTAATTTTTTGCTTTTTGGGTCACGCCTGGCAATTCTCAGGGGTTTACTCCTGGTTCTGCACTCAGGAATTGCTCCTGGCGGTGCTCGGAGGACCATATGGGATGCCGGGGATTGAACCTGGGTTGACTGCATGCAAGGTCAACCCAAACACCCTATCTGCTGTATTATTGCTCCAGCCACCCCATCAGGTGGCTGACCCCAGTTCGATCCCCAGCATCCCATATGGTTCCCCAAGCACCGCCAGGAGTAATTCCTAAGTGCAGAGCCAGGAGGAGCCCCTGAGCATCACCGGTATGACCCAAAAAGGAAAAAAAAAAAATTACCAATTCGTTGTTACAGGATAGGCCTTGTGTGCACATATTTTGTTATTGATTGTCTTATACTTTACATAGGAACTTCATTATTAACAAGGTCTTGATTTAAGCTTTGCCTTGAACTTGACCTTGCAGCTAGACCAGTGCTCGATTATGAAACGTGTTAGGTGTGATATGTGCATCAACTTCATTAAAAAAACACTTTCCAATCCAAAACCAATCCAAAACCCTCTGGAAGCGCCTACTCAGAATGACGTTTTTCCTGTGGCCCTCACCTGCCGGTGCTCAGGTGCTGTCCCTGGCCCTGGGTTGGGGGTTGCTCTCCGTGGTACTTGGAAATTAACCCATGGACCCTGCTTGCACACCAAATGCTCTTGGCACAGGTTTAGCTATTCCTTGGCCCTTAACCGTAAAGTTTTTGAAGCTAGAGAAATATATTATTTATTGCTCAATTAAATGTATTTTTTTTTTTTTATAAATGTGTATGCTACACTCAGCAATGCTAAGGGCTTACTCCTGGCTGTGGACTCAGGGATTACTTCTGGTGGGGGATTCAGAGAATCCTGTGGGGTACCAGGGTTCGAACCCAGGTCTGCCATGTAGGCGCCTTACCCACTGCCATCTCCCCAGCCCTCAGTTAAATTGTTGATAAACACATGACAGTGCTTCAGCATCGATCAACTGTCAAATTTGCATGTTTTTGCATTTATGTAATAATAGAATACTAATTTATATATTCATTCACTGTAGCACATAATTAAAGTAAAATTTGAAAGATCATCTCAAATAACATGGGTAGCTAATGTGTATTGAATATTGTGTTTTAAGTGAAACCTGCTCTACTACGGGGTCAGCTTAATCTTAAAGATCACATATGTGTTGAGTGCCAGCAATATCTTCAGGGAAAACCGAGGCTCAGAGAGATCAAGTAATTTGCCTCAGATCATTATAATCTTAATGGGAGTTCTGAGATTTGAGTCCAGGGTTCTCTCGTCATCCTCAGCTTATTCAGAGTCACCATGTTGAGCGACAGCTGGCCATGGCGAGGAGCAGCAGCTAGACGGGTTGGCTTTCACGTCTGTGCTGTGCACGCCAGACCCAGATGTGCGTTTGCCAGCATTTTCCTTGTCTCCTTTCCACGGGTGCTGCTTCAGTTCAGGCTCTAACAGCATCGCTCTGTCTCTGTCACAGACGTTCTCTCTTCCTGGTTTCTTTCCAGGAATCATCTCAGCTGGGTTCAGGAAGAATGGGGCTCCAGGAAGAGCTGGTGGCCAGGCTTTCACTTCAGCCTCTTCTGGGCAAAAAGTGATTGGAAGGAGGAGAAAACTTTGGCTTGTGAGAAAGCTCTGGTAGCTGGAATATTGTTAGGAAAAGGTACGTGTATTTTTTGTTGTCGTTGGTTTTCTCTAGATACAGCTTTTGGACAGTTTTGAGAATAGAGGATGACCATTTATTCTTCTTAGTACTTACCTAGAACAATTCTGAAGAATTCTGTAAAAAGCAAGCAGTTGCACTTGCAGCGGGGCCATTTCTTGCTGCGGCTGTGTGTGTGGGGCGCGTGGGGGCACAGCCTCTGCTCAGGAGCCAAGTCAGTGACGGAAGCTTGTGCTTGAACTCCTTCCCGTCACACCAGCCTTGAATTCTCCGTGCTCAGGCTGAGAGTGCGGTGAGAAAGGTGTGGGAGCCCTTTCCTTCCCCTTGGTGAGTCCGTCTCTCCTGGGGGGCTTCCTTTCCTCCTTGCTGTTCAGGCAGTCCAGTTCTGGTGGATTAGGGCAAACGTCCGACTATAGAGCTAATTGCCCCCCCCCATGTTAGAGTGGGAGCAAATCTCTCTCCACCTTTCTGAGTTCTAGCTAGAGCAGAAATCTGTGTATGAAATTTTTTTTTTTGCTTTTTTTGGGTAACACCCGGCGATGCTCAGAGGTTACTCCTGGCTCTTCGCTCAGGAATTACTCCCGGCAGTGCTCAGGGGACCATATGGGATGCCAGGGATCGAACCCGGTCCCTGCTGTGCTATCGCTTCAGCCCCTGTATTTGAATTTGGTTTTTCTAAATTGGGACTGTTTTATCTTTTAACATTTATTTGGGGGTATTGTGGGGCACACCTGTGATGCCCAGGACTTAGCCCTGGCTGCTCTGTGCTCAGGGCACTCCTGGTGATGCTTGGGGAACCTTGTGTGGTGCTGGAATTTGAGCCAGAGGTGTGGTCACATGTGAACACCTTAGTCCCTGTCTTTCCAGTATGTTTTATGATTATTTGGGTGGGGTGTTTGTAAATATGTTCAGAAGTAAATGACCAGGATGTGTCCCACAGAGCCCGCTGCTTCCCAGCTCACAGGCGAGCAGTTCCGGGATCTATTTTTCAGAGATAACAAAATGGATACTCTAGATATTTCTCTAATAATTTCCCAGAGAAGATAGATATATATAGCTAAGCTGAAACTCTAATAAGATTAATTTTTCATGAATCATTTAAGGTTTTTATTCATTTATCTAGTATTAAAAATAATTCAGAAAGTGCAGGAAAGTAGTGTGTACCAAAATGCATATGGTATACACACCCATATGCCTGACGCCCCTGGCCCCAGCACTAACCAGAATAAGCTGGGAGGCCCCCGAGCAGCTGGCTTACCTCACCAGGCCTGAGGTCACACTGCTTGGCAGACACACTGGGAGGGGAGTGACCACTAGGCCGCCTGAGCACTGCTTTAGGAGCCTCACTCCACCCCCCGAAACAGACGAACAACTCTATAACATGCAGTGTATATTCACCTTAGCAACATCTGGTTCTTGCTCTAAAATACCCCGAGTGAGCCTTGTGGAGACTGGAGTACAGGTGCAGCTGGCAGTGAGCTGGCGGTCAGAGGAGGGTCCACATCACCCAGTCACTTGCTGAAGTGCTGGTGACTTCCCATCCTCCCACCTAACTTGGTGTGACCCCTCAGAGCCAGAATTTCTACAAGGAACATCCTGGGGTCCAGAGATGCCTCTAACAGGCCAATACTGATTGGAGTTTGCTTTTGGAGGAGGCTCACTTATCATATCTAGTGAAATAAATGTATATGTAGAATGTTCGTTGGTGTTTGGGTGTAGGGTAGAGAATCAGCTTTGATTATCCGAGTCAGAAATGCCTTTGTGAGGCCGGAGAGATAGTATAGTGTGTAGGGCTCGTGCCTTGCTCACGCAGACCCAGGCTCAGCTCCCCGAGAGAGGTGTTCAGGGGAACCCCTGAGCACTGGTGGGTGTGGCCCAACCTCCCTGCAAGAAAGAATTTTTTTGTATCTCTCCAACTGAAGCAGAAGCAGTATTGTTTTGTGGCAGTGGTCCTTATAATGTGCTTATGATAATTTTGTATAGATGAGATGTAATTTTTTTTCTTTCGCTTTTGGGACCACACCCTGTAGTGCTTGGGGCTGCTCCCAGCGTAGTGCTCAGGGCTTGCTCCTGGCAATCCTCAGAACCCAGCAGTGCTGGGAATTGCAGCCTGGGCTGCATGTGGCCACAGCCTTGCCGCCCAGAAAGCACGTCTGCAGCCTCGGATCAGTTTGCGTGACCATGATATACCAGGTTGAGTAAGGGACAACTTATATGTGAGAATATACTGGTTGGTTCTCATAACTAAAACTTTGTTTCACCTTTTTTAGGTTGTAAATATTTTCGATATATTTCAAAAACAAGACCATCAAATCTTAAAGAAGAAAATCAAGCAAATGAAGAAATTTGTGAAAAAATATAGTATTGTAAATTCAGGATCCTGATGCTGATTTTAGGTCTTTAACTTTAATGAAAAGTCAAAGAGTAGTTCGGCAGGTGACTCGTTTCATGATGGTGCTGTGAATGGTTACAAAATGTTATCTTTGTACTTCTGTTTGGGTCAACTATACTTAAAAAAGAAAATCCCACAGCCTTTGCTTTTTGTAAATATACATACATATTTTTTTTACTGTAAAATAATATTTATTAAGGATTTTTTTTTTCCAATAAAAATGTGTTTGCTAAACCAGGGAATGCAGCATTACAAGCCTTATCTAGCTTTTTGCAGGTAATTTGTCTTTTGTTATTATGCAACAAAACATAATTTGGTGTTGCAGTACACTGCTGCCCAGAGCCTCTGCATCTGGCCTGGAGCTGCCTCCTGTAGGTCACTTTGTAGATAGGGAGGAGGACAGTTTGAATGTGGCAGCTTTTCTGACCATGTATTCTATACTGGCTGATATAAATATTCTCTCATGCTGCCATAAGCATTGTGGGGCTAGCTAGATCTTCCCGGTATTTGCCTGGCCATGTTGGATCTCTAAGTAGTTATACCAGAGAGAAATGCTGTTTGCCTCCAAGCAAGCAAGTTTGGCTCTAGTAAGTCAAAGGCTAATATACAGAACAACCATGAAGTGAAGATGAGACTCTTGTGAAGGCTTGGAAAAATATATAACTGGCAATAGAATATTCCTTGGTATAGATGCATGCCTTTGTATTTGAGATACAGTTCATCTCAGAAGCCCCTCCTCCACTCTACCCTGCAGGGTCACTTCCAAGACAGATCTTGACTTGGCAGCATTAATATCTCAAAGGGCCTATGAACTGTATCTCAGAATACAAAGGCCTGCATCTATACCAAGGAATATTCTATTGCCGGGTATATATTTCTCCAATCCTTCACAAGGTGAGGTCCTGGGAGAAATTACCTGAGGGAATTTGACCCTGATGGCTTCCTGTTGGAGTGGGAGGTCTGGGTTGCAGGGATATAAAAACCTAGCCTGTTTCCTTTCTCACTCTCTTTCCTTTTCCTTTTCTCACCTTTCTGCTGGTGCCTTTTCGCTGTCTCCTCTCTGCAGGGTCTTAACACGTGGTGGCAGCCATCTTGACCTAACTTGGGGTTAACCTGGCAGCCCAGCCAGGAACCCTAAGTTAGGCTTTATGCCCGAACCTGTATTAAGTAAAGCATTTTGAAACTTCTCTGGATTCTTATGCCTTTCTCCATCCGACGGCCGCCGATCCCCTGGGACAGAAGGGGATCCCTGACCCTGCTCCTGGATTTTGTGTGGGGTGCTTCAGCATTTCCCGCAGTTTGGGTTTTTTTTTTTTTTTGCTTTTATTGGGGCGGTGACACCCGGCAATGCTCAGGGGTTATTCCTGACTCTGCACTCAGAAATTACTCCTGGCAGTGCTCGGGGACCATACGGGATGCCTGGGATTGAACCTGGGTCAGCTGCGAGCAAGGTAAATTCCCTACCTGCTGTGCTATCACTCTGGCCCCGAAACATAATTTGGATTGTAAATGGATTTATGTATTAGATTCTTTTTGTTTTGGGGCCACATCCAGCAGTGGTTAGAGCTTACTCCTGGCTCTGTGCTCAGGAATCACTCCTGGAAGGGCTTGGACCATATGGGTTGCTGGAACGCAAGTCAGCTGCGTGCAAGGTAGTTGCCTGCTCACTGTCCTAGCTCCTGCCCCAATATCTTTCAGACTCTCAATGTTTCCTCTTGGTGTAGAATTCTCTAGTGATGAATTGTTGCGGAGCTTTTTGGTAGCGACGATTTAGAAGACTCCCCTTTCTCTTTCATGTCAGGTTTTGGCTTTGGGGACTAAATGACCTCCACACATCGCATTGATTCTTGTTTTGTTTTTTCACCTGGTGCAACAGTCTCGGACACACTGTAAAACTAATGTGTCCCTCTCTCTTCCTCTTGGAGACTAGGGTGCAAGTTAGCTGGACCTTGGGAAGACTGTAAATAGCGTTCCCAGGTCATACCCCCTCGGAAAAGTGTGGCTCAGAGCCAAGATCAGCTTCCTGGCATATGAGCTGAGTTTAATAACATGTTGTGGTCGCTGGTTAAATGTTTCCTCAGGCCTCTGTTGGCTCTTACAGCTTTACTGACTGAGTAACTGGTATTTGAGTTCCATGAACTCACTCACTTTGTTCTCGGCCATACCTGACAATGCTTAGGTTTTTCTCCTGGTTTTGCACTGCGGAATATCTCCTGGTGGTACTAGGAGACCCTGATCAGCCGCATGCAAGACAAGTGCCTGCCCTGCTGGACTATCACTCCAGCCTACCTTGTTAATATTTAGATGGCAGACCAATTTGTTGTACTCATTTAAAGCCATCTGCAAGAAAATTGGGGAGCAAATTATGTTTTGTCAATAATGTAATGCAGTATCATGCTTAGAAATAACCATCTAATTTTTAATATACATAAACTAAGTGTCTGCCCCACAGAACCATGTCAAGTTAAAATGACCACATGAGTGGCAGGAGTGATAGCACAATGGGCAGGGCATTTGCCTTGCACACGGCCGATCCAGGTTCAATCCCCAGCATCCCATATGGTCCCCGAGCACCACCAGGATTAATTCCTGAATGCAGAGCCAAGAGTAACCCCTAAGCATTGCTGGGTGTGACCCAAACAGCAAAAAAAAAAAAAAAAGAAGACCACATGAGTTAAGTTAGCTTTATTGCAGGAGTGTGAAGGAATCCCCAGAGTATATGGGCAAAATCTCAACAGACCTAAATTATAAGGGCATGCGCTAGCAAAATGGAGGGAAGAAGGAAAGAGAAATGCATAGATAAGGTTCTTGGTTTCCACGTATAGCACCCTAGAATTTCTATATCAAATTTTCATTTCTAATTATGCATTAAGGGACACCAGATGTTCTTTTAGGTTTTCTAAAGTTAAAACCAGTTTCATAGATAAATAGCTCGAAAATTCATCAGCACTTTACACTGTCTCGGCTGTATGCCATCCTGTCTTAGCTGGGAAGAGTCAGGATATTGGCAATGAGGTAAACCAACTCCAGACCACAGATGGTAGCTGTTGGCACCAGGCCCCTCACCCGGTCCGGGTCGGTGTAGGATCCCCACCTTGCCTGTGTTCTCTGCACCGCAAATAAGCTGGACTGTGGCCAGAAGCAAAAATAGTTGGGTCTTTGTCTAGCAAACGATTCTCTGAAGAAAATGAATCCAATTTATAAACAACCGCTGCACATACAAGCAGGCGTAAGATTAAAGTTCAGTATGATCAGAAGGAACCAGCACAACGAGCAAAGGACACTCCCAGGTTTGCTCCAGGAAAGGAAAAACATCAACAAGCATGAAGCAGGGAAATGCAAGTCTAGAGTGCAGTGAAATGCACCTTTGCCTCCAACTTGCACATCTCGGGAGATCAAGACTGTTCTGTTATGTTCAAGTGACAGTGAAGCAAAATAAGTTTTGGGGTTTGCTTGGGTTTTGTGGCCACATCTGGTAATGCGACATGCAGGGTGACTCCTAGCTCTGCACTCAGGAGTCAGTCCTCGGGGACTGGGGGACCAACCATGTGGATGCCAGGGATCCATCCCTGGTGAGCTGCATGCAAGGCAAGTGCCCTATCCTTTGACCACATAGTTGTTTTTTTTTTTAAATATTTAATCAGCATGAGGTAGACCATTACAAAGCTGTTATGATTGTGAGGGACAGAGGTTAGTAAGACAGAGAAGGGACTAGTTTGCCAACAATAGTTGGACATGGTAATGCTAGACTAGACCTGAGTATTGAAAGTCGGTGAAGGGATATACTTGATAACCTGATAGTTTTTATTGAAGGAATATGTGTTCAAGAGCGAACATCATCTAGGTCAGAAAAGCAAGCAAGTAGAGAGATAGAGGTAGCAGCAAGTTGGTTTTTATAATGTGTTGTAATTCCATAAACAACCATTCCTTGACCTGAGGTTTTTAGCCTCCCTTTAGGGGAGGAACACCAGGGCACCCAGCTCAATAACTGCATTCAAGTCCTCCCGGCCCCCACACCCACCCAGGGTGTGTCTGCCTCACCTCGCCTAGGGCCATTTCTGAGAAGGCCTGGGTGCTGGGAACTCACTGGCCGACTCTCTGGGTATCATTCCTGCCTGAGGCTTCCTGAGTGCTGGCATGATCTCACCTTTGAGCAAACAAGTCTGAGGAAGCAACACTGGCACCCATGAGCGGCGGGCAGCAAATGGTGTTTAAGTAGGCCAGAAAGTCCTCTAGGGTGATTAGAGTATGGCATAGGGTGTAAGTGGAACATTTAGGCATCGAGTGATGTCTAGTAACTGCACTCGGAGAAGGCTCGCCATACCACTAATAAGAAATGCCTTTGGGCTAACACCCAGCAGTGCTCCGCACTAACTCCTGGCTCTGGGTGTAGGGGTCGCTCCTGGCAGTACTTGGGGACCAGATGTGCTGGAGATGAAAGCTGGATCGGCTGCAGCAAGGCCGCACCTTGACCCCGTGCTCTACCTGACCCTCTGTGGCGTTTGTCACCTGTGGGAAGGCTTCGGTTATGTACATGGTCATTTCATCCTCCCGTAGCATCTGTGTAGAACAAAGGACACTTAGCCATACCCAGTTGGCACATGGAGTGCTTAGGACGCTCTCTGCCCTTTATTCATGAAGGAATGAGCCGCCCCTCTGCTTCCTGACACAGTGGCCCAGTGGCCTGTCTATGCTTTGCTTGGGCACCTTCTTTCCTGCAGTGGACTCAAGGCTCATGCCACGTCCCCTCTCCCCAGCTCTGGTATGCTGCACCCAGGTCGCCAGCAGCCAGACAGCTCAGACTGTCAGCCTCCTTGTAGCCACCCTGAGTTCCGCAGAGCTGCTTGGCACCAAGATGCTGGACTCTTGCCCTCCCAGTCTGATGTTCAGAAAGATGCACTGAGGGAATCCTCTCCAGGGAGACCTGGTGACTGCACTCAGACTGTCAACAACATGGGAGCTTCCCAGCTGACCACACATACACACTGAGCTTCCTCTCTGACTACACACATACAGACACACACAGTGTGAACTTCCTGGCTGACCACACACACACACACACACATACACAGTGTGAGCTTCCTGGCTGACCACACACACACACACACACAGTGTGAGCTTCCTGGCTGACCACACATATATAGACAGACACAATGTGAGCGTCCTGACTGACTACAAACACATGCACACACATACACTGTGAACTTCCTGGCTGAACACAAGCACAGT
Source organism: Cryptotis parvus (assembly GCA_021461705.1). Lineage (NCBI taxonomy): Eukaryota > Metazoa > Chordata > Mammalia > Eulipotyphla > Soricidae > Cryptotis > Cryptotis parvus. Next base: position 45,051 of record JAJIBD010003025.1, read on the forward strand.
GTGTGATTTTCTTGCTGACTACATACACACATGGGCACACACACACAGTGAGAGCTTCCTGGCTGACCACACACACACAGTATGAGCTTCCTGGCTGATTTCACAAACACATACATACAGTATGAGCTCCCTTTGCTGACTATACACACACAGACACACAGTGTGAGTTTCCTGGTTGACTACCTACATATATGCACACGAGTACACAGACACACACGCACATACACAAACATACACAGACACAGTGTGATCTTTCTGGCTGACTAAACCCACGCAGACAAGCACAGTGTGAGCTTCCTGACTGACACCACAGAGACACACTGTGAGCTTCCTGGCTGACTACACACACATACACACACACACACACACACACACCACATGTGCTGCTGGAATTCTCTGCAGTTTTCACGACATACCACTTGGGTCACTGGCACCATTGGCCCTTTTGACTCAGCAGCCCTGCACCCCAATAAATCAGCAGTCAGGGCATGGGACTCGAGCCAGCTTCTCAGAGGCTGGAGAAACACATCTCTGCTTTTACAAACGGAGCAACCAGGGTCCAGACAGGGACATTGCCCAGAAACCAGTTCAGTGAACTTGGTTTGGGGAGCAGGAAGGGAAAGTCCGGGGGAGGGAAGGAACTAGCCCAGAAAGCAGCAGCCAACCTGGGCACCGCGGCAGCTGGTGCCTTCTGGGACCAAATGCTGACACTGCCCACTGCTGGGGGTGCCCCCCAGGTGGTGCCCCCACTGGTTCTTTACCTGTCCTGGCATTTTCTGTCTCTGCCTCACTCTCCTGCTGGGCCAGGTAGGCTGGCTGCGGGCCACCCCCAGTGTCTGGATTATGGGCCCCCCTTCCGCCCGCACAGCACCTGGAGTTCTGCTCCGACTACCAGTCCTTTGGCTGCTGTGACCAGCGGCAGGACCAGCGTCTGGCTGCCCGCTTTAGGGCCATCATGGACCACTTGGATCTGCGAGGCCTCCAGCTGTGTGGCAGCTACATTAAAGACATCCTTTGCCAGGTAACCCTGAGGGAAGTGGGGACAGTGGTCTTGGTCCCCAGCAGTGGGAGGTGTGGGCGGGATAACCTGGTTCCCCAGGGACGCTCTTGGGACGCCCGCCTTTGAGGAGTGCTCTTGCCGCCTGCTTCTGTCTGGGGTTCTGGGCTCTAAGGCTGTCTCTGCTTCCCACCAGCTCCCCAAAGTTCCTGCTACGGGCTTCTGCTGGCCCTGAGGCTTCCCAGACTCGAGGCTTGGGGAGAGCATCAGGGAGCATCTGGGGGCCTGTCCTCACTGCTCCCTCTGTGCCCCGGTCTGTGGCGACAGTGGAGGTGGCCCGGATGGGAGTTTTTCCAGGAGGCTCTGACTCACAAGGAGTCTCCAGCGCTGGCAGCCAATTCCACACATCCCTGGGGACTTCGTGGGGAGCAGGTTTAGGGGGTGCAGGGGCTGTGGACAGCAGATTTGATAGGGAGACTGTGGCAAAGGCCTCTGCACCCTCTGGGCGTTTTCTTGACTCTCCCTGGGGGTGTCAATCCACATCTGCCGCTGCCGGCATTGCTGAGAGCTGGGTCCTGGCCCCCCACCAGTCTGATCAGGGCCCCCAGCACCATCTGGCATAAAAGCAGTTACCAGGGTGCTTCCATCTGCTCCCCACCCTGCTTTCCTCATGGGGCCCTGTTCTGGGCTGTCTCCGGGAACTAACTGGAGAAGCTCTTAGAGGTGCCCCAAGGCTGCTATTTCCGGTGTGCCCCCCCACTGCCTCGCTGGGGGGGCTGCAGGAAGCCAGTCTGCAGTGCTCATCTTGTGGGTATCTGAGGACAAAGGACAAAGCACAGGGTCTGCTGATGGCAATCCCTCAACACCCCGTCCCAGCCCCCATCCCTGTGTGTATCCAGCAGTGATCTGCAGCGGTAGTGACCTCTCCTCAGTATCCAAAGTAGCTCCAAGTTGGGACAGCTCCAGCTATGGCCACAGCAACAGCTTGGTGTTTCTGCAGCTGTGCACAGACAAGACCTTAGAGCAATCTCCGTGCATCTCTGTACACATGGGGACCCCAGGGGGGACACCAGAGCCTCCACAGGCTGCACACTTCTCCTAGGGTTTGCTTTCTTTCCCCTAAAAGCCAAAGTGAGGCCGCAGCTACAGCACAGTGGATAGGGTGTTTGCCTTGCAAGCAGCCGACCGAGGTTTGATCCCTGGCATCCCATATGGTCCCCCCAATACAGCCAGGAGCAATTCCTGAGTGCAGAGCCAGAAGTAACTTCTGAGCATCGCTGGAGTGACCAAAAAAGCAATAAACAAACAAACGAATGAATAAACAAACAAGCAAACAAACAAGTAAATATAATAATAATTTTTAAAAAGCCAAGGTATGCTCACCTACTCCTCTTACCTGACACACTCTCCATAGCTGCTGGGCGTGAGCTTTGGGGGTGACAGTTCCCAGCAGCCACTGGATCTCCTCCTTCTCCCTCCCCTGAGAGGCTGTGCCAGTAGAGGTACTCATGAGCCCCTCCCCTTCAGGATCTATTCTGCCTTCCTGATACGGGAGGGGCTGTGGGGTGTGTGGGGGGGGGGGGGGCGCCTGGAGGCCCACAGGCAGCCCCATGCACCCGAGACCTTGCGCTCCCTGGGCACACTGACAGTCCCTGAACAGCAGGAGGGCTGGATCATGGGACCTGCTGTGGCCCTGGGCTCTGGCCAGTGTCCAGCGGCCACGGAACTTTCCTTCCCTTGGCAGGAGTGCTCGCCTTTGGCCGCGCACCTCTACGATGCCGAGGACCCCCAGACACCCTCCGAAGCCTGCCGGGCCTCTGCCGCCCCTACTGGCGCCGCCTTCCATGCCCGCTGCAGCGCCGCCATCCCCCTGCTAACCAGCGACCAGAGCCTCCAGCAGGCCGGAGACACGGACGGGGGCCCACTTCTGCAGCCTCCTCGACCTTCCCGACCAGGACTACTGTTTCCCCAACGTCCTGAGGAGCGACCACCTCAAGCGCAGGCTGGGCGTGGTGGCCCAGGACCCCCGGGGCTGCCCTGCAGCCTGCGCAGCCGAGGTTGCCAATGGTCTGCGGAATCCCGTGGGCCTGGTGCACGGCGGGACGGCACCCACCGCTTCTTCGTGGCCGAGCAGCTGGGGGTGGTGTGGGTGTACCTGCCCGACGGCCGCCGCCTGCAGCAGCCCTTCCTGGACCTCCGGAACTCCGCGGCTGGCCACGCCGGGGTGGGCGACGAGAGGGGCTTTCTGGGTCTGGCTTTTCACCCCCAGTTCCATCACAACCGCAAGTTCTTCATTTATTACTCTTTGCCACGGCCGGAAGAAGGCAGAAAAGATCCGCATCAGTGAAATGAAGGTCTCCAGAGCAGATCCCAACCGAGCTGACCCTACCTCAGAGAGGTGAGAGTAGACCAGTGGCCGGTGCCTGTCCCACCTGAGGCCCCAGTCAGGGACTGTCCAGGCTGTAGGGCCCCTGATGAGAGAGGAGACCCGGCTCTCAGACTGATCTGGGTCAGTGTAGGGTACAACGTAGTGACTTGAATATAAGTTGAAAGTCACCCCAACAAGGAATCTGGCTTATCTCTATCAATCACTTGTATCACTTGTCTTCCAGTTGTTCATTGATTTGCTCCAGTGGGCGCCAGTAACGTCTCCATTCATTGGGAATGAGGTCCATTATTGTTACTGTTTTTGGCATTAAGATACACCATGGGTAGCTTGCCAGGCTCTGCCGTGTCTCTGGGTTCATCCCAAGGGCCCAGTCTTTTTCTATGCCAGATCAACAACCATCCAGGGCCCACGGAGCAGAGCCCTGGGTGTAGACAAGCCTGCCTCCTTGCCTACCACCTGCCTATGTAGCTGGGCACCATAGTGTCAAATTTTTTGGGGTGGGGCAGGCGAGTTGGGTCACCCCAACTGTACTCAGGTATCATTCTGGAGGTACTCTGGGACCATGTAAGGTGTCAGAGTTGGAGTCAGGGTTGGGTACAAGGCAAGCATTGTACCAGTTGGACAATCACTGTGGCCCTATAAATGTGTGTGTGTTGTGTGTGTTTTGTGTAGTTGTGTGTGATGAAAACGTATTTTTGTTTCGGGTGGGCTCTGGGCTTACCCCTCATCCTGCACTCAGGGATCACTCCTGGTGGGACTCAGTGAACTTTTGGAGTGCCTGCTATCAAGGAAAGTGCACTACCTGCTGTACTATTGCTCTGGCCCCAGAATGTTTTATTTTAAAAATCACTTTAGCCATACTGCTGGGTGTTGGGCTGACTCTCAGCTTGGTGTTTGGGCACATCACTCTGGCAGTGTCTGGAGGGCCAGGGGTGATTTCAGTCTTTTCAACTGTCTCCTGGTCCCGATCATTTTATTATTAAATAATTTAAATTGTTTTGTTTTCTGGGGCCACACATGTGGCAGTGCTCAGGGGACAGTTGCATCTGTGCTTAAGGATCACTCCTGGTGGGGCTCCAGGGACCGTATGGGGTGTCAGGGATCAAACCTAGGTCTACCACTTGCAAGGCACACGCCCCTACCCTCTGTACTATTCCTCCAGCCCCCCAGTGGGATATTTTAGACCTACTCTGTCAGAAACTTTCAAATATGAAAGACGAGTTGTCACCATTGCATCCCGCGATTTGCTTTATAGCTGGAGGTCTGTATCTTTCAGATTCCCTTTACCCATCGCACCTGCCCTGTCCCCCCAAGCCCACAACAACCACCAGTCATGGACCTGTTACTTGGCCTAAGAAGAGGCATTTCAGCTGGTCTCAAAGCCTGACACACATGTTCGGTTTCTTTGTTTGCTCAGAGTCATCTTGGAGATAGAAGAACCCGCCTCCAATCATAATGGTGGACAGCTTCTCTTTGGCCTGGACGGCTACATGTACATTTTCACTGGGGATGGAGGACAGGCTGGGGATCCCTTTGGAGAGTTTGGAAATGCTCAGAACAAGTAAGCTAGATGGAGGCGCGGTCCTTGACCTCTTAGTGTAAATCCTGGACCAAGGTTTCTGCTGAGATGGGCGATGTGTGTGTGTGTGTGTGTGTGTGGGGGGGTCAAACTCACATCAGTCGCGGCCAGCTAGAGCCCTCACAGCTGAGAGCGCTGGTGAGCACATGGTCTTGGTCCTTTCGATCCAGGCCTCATAGACTTTGGCAATTAATATGATGGCTGCTGAGTGGAAATCTCAGGGCGCTAGGGAGTGAAGACGTCTGAATTTTCATATACTCAAGAGTAGGGCATTATTTACTGCACCAAGCTTTGATTTGCCAGTTCAGTTCAACTCCACACAGCAATTGGGCAGCATGTGCCACACTCTGCTGGCGCCTGAAATAGCTGAGGAGAGAGCACATATGTTGGTGCCCACTGTGGCTTGGGCACCGTTTTGAATGCCTGAGTCTATCTGAAAATGTAATCCTGACAATTTGACAGTATACACACACATATCTATCTATGCTAGATAGATAGCATAGATAGATACTATCTATCAATGCTGTAGATAGATAGATGATAGAAAGATAGATAGATAGCTAGATAGATAATAGATCAGATAGATAGATAGATAGATAGATAGATAGATAGATAGATAGATAGATAGATAGATAGATAGATAGATAGATAGATAGATAGATAGATAGATAGATAGATATTCAAGAACTACACCTGACATAAAGGGTCATTGCCACTGGTGCCAGGGAAGGTACCAAGACCCTTTGCATCCAAAGCAAACACTCAGTTTCTGGCCCAATGAAAATTTTATTTTATTTTATTATTTTATTATTATTTTTTTTTTTTGCTTTTTTGGGTCACACCCGGTAATGCTCAGGGGTTACTCCTGGCTCTGCACTCAGAAATTACTCCTGACAGTGTTCAGGGGACCACATAGGATGCCAGGAATCGATCCCATGTCAGCCATGTGCAAGGCAAATGCCCTACTCGTTGTGCTGTCACCCTGCCCCCCCAGCAAGAATTTTAAATAACTGCTTTTGCTCACTGATGTATCACAAATCAATGGAGTCGCCTCCATCAATGCTCATTCAGTGAGTGAAGCATCAGTGTGATGATGGTCACAAGAAAATAAGGACAAGAGGAGCTTTGTCCAAGGATGAGCGGCAGGAAAGTGGCAGAACCAGAACGTAACTCGTCCAGCCTGGCAGGAATGTCCAGTGAGAGTTAGACCACGCTGAGCGTCGCACAGTCCTTCTGCCCCTGCACACAGTGAATGCTTGGCACCCTAGTCCCTAGTGACAGAAAGATTTGGGAAAGAATAAGGAAGTGCTGGTGCCTGCTGACTGCCTCCTGTGGATCAGAACTCGCATACCTGCTGTGTGCACAAGAGCTCACACCACACTGCAGGGAGTGGCATCTCCTCAGCTCCACCATGGAGGGAACAGAACCCCGAGATCACAGTTACCTGAGGGCTTCTAGGAACCTGGGTTCACTCTACCAACCACTTTTTTTTTTTTTGCTTTTTGGGTCATACCCGGTGATGCTCAGGGGTTACTCCTGGCTCTTCGCTCAGGAATTACTCCTGGCGGTGCTCGGCAGACCATATGGGATGCCGGGATCGAACCTGGGCTGGCATGGGCCGGCTGCATGCAAGGCAAACGCCCTATCCGCTGGGCCATCACTCCGCCCCCACTTTCTTTTCTTTTATGGGTTTTTGGGTCACACCCCACAATGTTTAGGGGTTACTGCTGGCTCTATACTCAGGAATTACTCCTGGTGGTGCTCAGAGGCTAGTACGGATGCCGGAGTAAAACCCAGGTTGACTGTATGCAAGGCTGTATTGTCACTTTGGCCTTAAGATCTATCCTCCCAATTGTCATTTTAGAGGAAAGGGGGTAGGGTTGGGTCACCCCTGGTGCTTGGGGGCTATTCCCAGTTCAGCGCTTGGGAAATCGTGGTGGTACTAGGAATCAAACCTGAGGTTTCTACCCGCCAGGCATGTGCCTGGCTGTTGCAGCTACCCCCAACCCCCCGGTTTCCCTGACCCCTTGCTAGTACAGTGTACACTGTTGGCAGTGACGGGGCCAGTAGACCTCTGAACTCATGCCTTTGGCTTGTGCCACTTTGCCACTGGGCAATGCAAGTCAGAACCACACTAAGATGCCACCTCATGTTGATGAGATGGGGCGACACTGTGAAAGCCACCACAGATTCCCAAGTCTTGGCCGGAAGTGGCCAATTGGATTTTTTTTTTTTGGTCTGCTTTTTGGGTCACACCTGGCTATGCTCAGGGGTTACTCCTGGCTCTGCATTTAGGAATTACCCCGTGGTGCTTGAGGGACCATATAGGATACCAGGAATAGAACCTGGGTCAGTGGCATGGAAGGCAAATGCCCTTCCTGCTGTGCTATCAGTCCCCAATAAATTTGAGTTCTTGTACATTGTTTGTGGGAATACAAAGTAGTGTCACTGCGACGGGAGAGTTTGGAGAGACCTCACCGCACCTCAGAGGAGGGCGGGTCTGCTCCTTGCAGGGCTCCTCCTTGGTGCGGGCCTTTACCGCTGCCTTTTCTCGGCCTCCTCCTTTCAGAAGTTCTCTGCTGGGAAAAGTGCTGCGGATCGACGTGGACGGGCGCCTCCAACGGCAAGCGGTATCGAATCCCCCAGACAACCCTTTCATTGCTGAGCCGGGAGCTCACCCCGCCGCTCTACGCATATGGGGTCAGAAACATGTGGCGCTGTGCTGTGGATCGAGGAGACCCCGCCACGCAGCAGGGCCGGGGCCGGATCTTTTGTGGGGATGTGGGACAGAACAGGTTTGAAGAGGTGGACATCATTGTTAAAGGAGGCAACTATGGCTGGAGGGCCAAGGAAGCGCTTAGATGCTACGACAAAAAGCTCTGTCACAACGCCTCCCTAGGTAAGGCAGAAGAGCCCCGGTGGTTTCTTGAGTGAGTCTGCGGGCGTACGCATGGAAGTGGGGCACAGTGTATCCCTGTGGAGAGTTCTGGTGGTCAGAGGCCCTTAGCACAGCAACACCCTGGCCAGTGCTTGTCAATGTCATGAGTTTTTTTTTTAAATTGAGGAACCGTGATTTACAAAGTTATTCATAATAAAGTTCCAGGTATACAATTTTCCAAAACCCAATTCCATCACCAGTATCAGGAACCACTCCTGACTGGACTCAGGGACCATACATGGTGCCAGAGATCAAACCCCGGTGGGCTGCATGCAGGGCAAGTGCCCTATGGCTGTGCTATTGCTCCGGTGCCCGCGCCACGAATCTGAATCTCAGAGGGGTTGGACAGAGTGGAACTAACCCTCATCTATCCTTTATTGCTTCTGCTGTTGTTTTGAGACCACATCCAGGAGTTCTCAGGGATTACTCCTGGCTCTGAACTCAGGAATTACTCTTGGTAGTGCTTGGGGGGCCATCTGGGATGCTGAAGGAATCGAATCTGGGTCAGCGGTGTGCAAGGCAAGCACACTACATGCTGTACTATCGCTTTGGCCCCCATACTTAATTTTTAAATTAAATTTATTTTGGGGGTTGGTGTTTTTTGAGCCATACCTGTTGTGCTCAGGGGCTGATTCCTGGCTCCCTACTTAGAAATGACCCCTGGTGGTGCTTGGGAGATCATATATGGTGCCAGGGATTGAATCAGTGCTGCTGCATGCATGCATGTGCCAACCTCTTGTGCTATTTCTTCAGCCCCCCACACCTGTACTTGTACTCGCCTTTGGGATCTTTAGGGCACACACTATTTTGAGAAGCATTGGCAGGAGGAAATTAGAGATTATTTTTAATCACTAATTAAAATCACTAGATTAATATAAATAAAATTAGTCTTTTATTTATGTCCCAATTGGGTCAGTTCTCTGAAATGACATTTCTTCTATGCCCATTCCTATGGTCTAATATCTAAGCAATAGGAACACTTTATCAGAGCTATTAGCATATTTTGTCTTCTAAGTCACAAGTACCCTGAGAGACCCTCATAACACAACAGGCTGTCTGAGGCCACTCTCTCACCCAGTGTCATCTTGTTCAATGTTAACTCCTGTTCTAGTATTAGTAAACCAAACAGCCTCAGTGAATGAGACTGTTCATTATTTGGGAGCAGTCTGCTTTGTCATACACTATTTCCCCTAAAGCCCCAATTTCTAAGATCCTCACAGAGCTCGGTGAAGACTTCCTATATTTTGCAAATTCTCAAGTCTGGGAGATTGAGTTTGATCTCCTAGGTCAAACTCAAGGGAACACATAAGTGTGTCGATTCCCAGGTCCTCACAGCAAGGGTACCTGGGGCTTCTGCTCTGCTTGGAGTGGCCAGTCAATGGGGCGTTTCTCATGGGAGCCCTGGGACTCTGAATACAGCCTACTGGACTCTAGGTTGAGTCAAAGACCAAGAAGTTGGTCTTTGACTGTGTTCTCCTTTCGACCCTGCATTCAAAGGCCCTCTCCCTCCTCCTCAGCACCCATGACCATGCTGTTCTCCTTGTTCCTGAACAGATGACATCCTGCCAATATATGCTTATGGCCACAGAGTGGGGAAGTCAGTCACTGGAGGCTATGTCTACCGTGGGTGCGAGTCGCCAAATCTCAACGGCCTCTACATCTTTGGGGACTTCATGAGTGGGTAAGGATACATTGACCCTCTATCTCTTTTTTTGTAATTTAGATATCAGTGACATGTGGTGAAATGCAGTCTTTTAAGAGTAAGGTTGGGGGACAGAGTGATAGCACAGTGGATAAGGCATTTGCCTTGCGCATGGTGACCAGGGCTCAATCCCTAGCATCCCATATGATTCTCTGAGCACTGCCAGAATAATTCCTGAATGCAGGGCCAGGAGTAACCCCTGAGCATTGCCTGTTGTGAAGGAAAAAAAAAGAGTAAGGTTGAATAAAATTTTAGAGATGGAGACACTTGCATTGCCACCAACCATATCAGGGAGTAGAACATTACTGACATTCTAGAAGATTCCTTCTGGGCCCTTGTCAGCCAAACCTGTCTCTTTTTACACACACACACACACACACACACACACACACACACACACACACACACAGCAACAGCAGCAAGTGATAATAACCACTTTCATCACAGACTAGTTTTGTTCTGGAACTTGATCTCAATGAAGATCAAGATCAATTTAATGAGGTTGACAGTACGCTTACAAAACAATGCAAATATGTGGAATGTCGTAATGCAATGTCCAATTTCAAATGAGTTTTGCCTGTTGTACAGGCACTTTCCTCAGGGGTCATTAAATCCCTTTCATGATAGAAAATTAATGGCCCCTTCTGGCAGAGAGAACAGAAGTGTCTGAGGCTGCAATCTCATTTCTGGGAGAGTCTTGTTATTGATCCGCTTGATCATGATTGATCTATCCATCTCTGTTACTGGGAAACCAAGTCCTAGTGAGTAAGGGTGGCGTCTAGGAGGAAAAAAATAACCTGTAGGGTGGATATATGGATTCCTAATCTATAAGGTTTTATTTTTCATCTAGTCGACTTATGGCTTTGCAGGAAGACAGAACATCCAAGAAATGGAAGAAACAGGACATTTGCCTGGGCAACCCTGAGTCCTGTGCTTTCCCGGGCTGATCAGCACCTACAGCAAGTTCATCATCTCCTTTGCTGAAGATGAAGCAGGTACGTGTGCATGGGGAGCCCAACAGTATTGTTGCTGTTGCTGCTAGCATGCACCGATAACCCAACAGTATTATTATTGTTGTTGCTGCTACCATGCGCAAAGAACCCAATGGTATTATTATTGTTGTTGCTGCTAGCATGCATCGTGAACCCAATGGTATTGTTGTTGTTGCTACTAGCATATACCGAGAACCCAACAGTATTATTGTTGTTCTTGTTGCTAGCAACCCAACAGTATTATTGTTGTTCTTGTTGCTAGCATGCTCTGCGAACCCAACAGTATTATTATTATTGTTCCTGTCTGTATGCACTGAGAACCCAACAGTATTATTGTTGTTCTTGCTGCTAGCCTGCTCTGAAAACCCAACGGTATTATTATTGTTGTTGCTGCTAGTGTGTGCCAAGAACCCAACAGTATTATTGTTGTTGCTGTTGCTGCGCCGTGTCATGCAATGAGCAGATGCTGACTCCCTTCTTGCTGTCACTGAGATGCCTTTCAGAATGGACTTGGCATTGTTGTAAGCACTGGAATTCTTTTATTTAGGGAAGGGGTGTGCTCGCCAAAGCAAGATGTTGGTAGTGAGGCGGTGAGTGTATGAGAGAAGGATAGACAGACAGACAGACAGACAGACTGCTCAGCTTGAATATGTTGTTCCCCATTTTTTATCAGCAGATGGATATTGTGGAGGGCATGGGGGAGGGGGGGAAGACTTTCCTGGGACAGCTAGGGAGCCCTAGAGTCTCCCAGTGCTTCTTGCCAACTGGGGCTGTGGTTCAGTGTTTGGGCCTGAGGGTGTGGGGTGCTGAGGCCCTGTGGTGCTGTGGACCTCAGGTTCTCTCCAGCAGCACGTGGGGGCTCCCAAGGCCACATCCAATGGTGTTGGGGTCACACGTTGCCAGAGATGGAACAAGGTTGTGGGTGGGTTTTATACATCCTGATCACCAGCCCGGTCAATGGAATCATTCTAGCCTAAAGTAGCTATGTTTCATTTTTTGAAGATAGCGTTTGCTTCTCCTTCACTGCAGCTTGTCGGGATCGCTGGGCGCCAGGGGATTGGCTGCCAGTGGACGGAGAAAGGCGCAAGAATCCAGAAAAGTTTCAAAAGGTTTTATTCTTACAGGTTCTGGTATACAGTGCAGTAACAGGAAAGCCCTGGACTTTGGGTTCCCCGCTGGGCCCTGGCCACGTGTAGATTTAGAATCCTAGGCCAAGGTAGCTGCCACCATGTGTAAAACCTAACAGGGAAGAGAAAGGAAAGGAGAGAGAAGAGAGAGAAGGTGAAAAAAAAAGGCAAAAAGGACGAAAGAGACCAAAGGGGTAAAGCTTTTATATCTTTTCAATTCAGACTGCCCACACTGGACAGGAAGCAGTTAGGGTCATTTCCCCTCAGGTAACTCTCTCCCAGGACCTCACCTAGGTCCATTGAAATGTTAATGTTGCCCAGACACGATCTGCCTTGGAAGTGCCCCCTGCAGGGTAGAGTGGGTGGGGGGCAGGGCATCTGAGATGAACTGTATCTCAGAATACAAAGGCAAGCATTTGTACCAGTGGATATCCTACAGCCAGGTATATATTTCTCCAAGCCTTCACAAGATTCTAGTCTTCACTTCATAGTTGTTTTGTATATTAGCCTTTATTTTTTAAAAATATTTTATTATACCACCGTGAGATATATAATTACAAAGATGTTCATAAGATGTTCATATTTGGGTTTCGCCATACAGTGTTCCAGCCCCCATCCCTCCAGTGCCCATTTCCCACCACCAGTGTCCCCGATTCCCCTCCCCCCGCCTGCCTCTATGGAAGGTTCTTTATTTCTTTTTTTTCTCTTTCTTTCTCTCTCTTTCTCTTTTCCTTCCCTTCCACATTGTGGATTACAATACATACATTAAGAGGTTGTCATGTGTATCTTTTGCCTGTATTCAATGCTCAGTTCTAGGTTGGTATTAGCACTTTCGACAATTGTTAGCACACTGTTCCATTCTCTGTCTTACCTAGCCTCTGACTCCCACACGTTTGTGATAATTTTCACCTTTGACAAGACCTCCTGGTCCATGTTTCACCCTCACCTTGGATATTGGTATCGTCATATGTACATATATAGCCTTTAGACTTATTAGTGAGCCACACATATTTGTTTGGAGGCAAACAGCATTTCTCTCTGATACAATTACTTAGAGATCCAACATGGCCAGGTAAATATACTGGTAAGATTTAGCTAGTCCTACAATGATTGTGGCAGCATGAGAGAAAATATTTATACCAGAACACGTGGTAAGATAAACTGCCACATTCAAATTGTCCTCCTCCCATCTACAAAGTGACCTGCAGGAGGCAACCCAGGCAGATGCAGAGGCCCTGGGCAACAGCAGTTAGTTTAGTTTGCGTGATGGCCTCAATATCCTGGTCTGTCCTTTCGTATTTGGACACAGCCTGCGGTTTTTTTAAAGTATTTTATTATACCACCGTGAGACATACAATTACAAAGATATACAATTAAAAAAGTTCATATTTGGGTTTTGGTCATACAGTGTTCCAGCACCCATACCTCCACCAGTGCCCATCTCCCACCACCAACGTCCCCGGTTCCCTCCCCCCCCCCCAGCCCGCCTCCATGGCAGGTTCTTTATTTCTCTCCCTCTCTCTCTTTCTCTTTCCCTTCCCCTCCAGACTATGGATTACAGAACATACATTAAAGGGCTGTCATGTGTATCTTTTTGCCTCTATTTAATGCTCAGTTCTAGGTTGGTATTAGTACCCTCAACAATTGTTAGCACACTGTTCCATTTTCTGTCTTATCTAGCCTCTGACTCCCACATGTTTGTGATAATTTCCACCTTTGACAAGACCTCCTGATACAAGGTCATGTTTCACTTGACCTTGGATATTGGTATCATAATATGTACATATATATTTATGTCATGCAAATACATGCAGTCATTCTGTATCTGTCTCTCTCCTTCTGGCTAATTTCACTCAACAAAATCTTCATGTCCATCCATTTATAGGCAAATTTTATAACTTCATTTCTCCTAACAGCTGCATAGTATTCCATTGTGTAGATGTGCCAAAGCTCTTTATCCAGTCATCGATTTTTGGGCACTCTGGTTGCTTCCAGATTCTGGCTATTGTGAATAATGCTGCTATGAACATAAAAAGTAGGGATGGTGTTTCCGCTGCATATTTTTGGCTTCCCAGAGTATATTCCCAGGAGTGGTATGGCTGGGTCAAATGGGAGTTCAATTTCTAGTCTTTGGAGGAATGTCCATATTGTTTTCCAGAAAGGCTGTACCAGCCGGCATTCCCACCAACAATGGATGAATGTCCCCTTTCCCCACATCCACGCCAGCACTTGTTGTTCTTGCTCTTTTGTATATTCACAAGTCTGTGTGGTATGAGATAATATCTCATTGTTGTTTTGATTTGCATCTCTCTGATGATTAGTGATGATGAGCATTTTTTCCTATGTTTTATGGCCATTCAAATTTCTTCCTTGTTGAAGTTTCTGTGCATTTCTTCTCCCCATTTTTTGATGGGGTTGTTTGTTTTCTTCTTGTAGTTCTACCAGTGCCTGATATATCCTGGATATTAACCCCTTATCAGATGGGTATTGGGTGAATATTCTTTCCCATTCTGTGGACTGCTTTTGTATCTTACTCACTGTTTCTTTTGAGGTGCAGAAGCTTTTTAGTTTCATGTAGTCCCATATGTTTATCTTTTCTTCTAGTTGCTTTGTTAGTGATGTTTCACCTTTGAAGATGCCTTTAGCTTCAATGTCGTGGAGGGTTTTTCCTATATTTTCTTCAATGTACTTTATGGATTCAAGTCTGATATTGAGATCTTTAATCCATTTTGATCTGATTTTTTGTGGATGGTGTTAGACACAGGTCCAAATTCATTTTTTTTACATGTTGCTGACCAGTTTTCCCAACACCATTTGTTGAAGAGACTTTCCTTACTCCATTTTGGACTCTTTGCATCTTTATCAAAGATTAAATGATCATGTGTTTGAGGTTGGGTGTCAGGATACTCAATTCTATTCCATAGGTCCACAGGTCTATTTTTATTCCAATACCATGCTGTTTTAATTAATACTGCCTTGTAGTACAATTTGAAGTTGGCAAAGGTGATGCCTCCCATCTTCTTTTTCCAGAGGATTGCTTTAGCTATCCTGGGGGTTTATTGTTACATACAAATTTCAGGAGTGTTTGATCAATTTCTTTGAAGAATGTCATGGGTATCCTTATAGGGACTGCATTGAATCTGTACAGAGCTCTAGGGAGTATTACCATTTTGACATTGTTGATTCTCCCCATCCATGAGCAGGGAATATGTTTCCATTTCCTTGTGTCCTCTTTTATCTCTTGGAGCAGTGTCTTGTAGTTTTCTTTTACAGGTCCTTTACACACTTGGTTAAATTGATTCCTAGGTATTTGATTTTCTGTGGCACAATTGTGAATGGAATTGTTTCCTTAATATCCCTTTCTTCTCTTTCGCTATTTGTATATAGGAAAGCCACCGACTTTTGGGTGTTGATTTTGTATCCTGCCACTCTACTATATGTGTCTATTGTTTCTAGGAGTTTTTTGGTAGAGAGTTTAGGGTTCTCTAGGTATAATATCATGTTGTCTGTGAATAATGATAGCTTGACTTCTTCCTTGCCTATCTGGATGCCCTTGATGTCCTTTTTCTTCTCTGATTGCTATGGCAAGTACTTCCAGTACTATATTAAATAAAAGAGGTGAGAGTGGGCAACCTTGTCTCGTCCCTGATCTCAGGGGGGAAGGCTTTCAATTTTTCCCCATTTAGAATGATCAGCCTGCAGGTTTTAGGGTTGCTGTCTTACCAGAACAAGGTGCTTACCTGTTCATACTTTCAGTCTTGCATTTGACGGAGAGCAGGGCCTTTGTGCTTCCCAGTACTGGTGCTGTGGGGTCCTGCAGGAGGCAAGGAGAGGAAAACTTGTCTCCTCAAGGCTCGGACTGGCCTGGCCATTCCAGCAGCACAAACCATATCCTCAAAAAACTCTTTTGTGTGTGTATGTGTGTGTGTGTGTGTGTGTGTGTGTGTGTGTGTGTGTTCGGGCCACACCTGGCTCTGTGCTCAGTGATTACATGTAGTGATCATATGTGGCACAGGGGTCAAATCCAAGCAGGTATGTGCAGACAAGCGCCTAACATGATGAATTATTTCTGTGGCACAACAATTTTGTTTGCTTGTCTGGCAGCTTTATGCCGCTGTGCTCAGGGCTTGGTCCTGGCTCTGCACTCAGGGATGACTCCTGACAGGGCTTGGGGGCCCTATGGGATGCCAGGGACTGAACCTGGGTGGAAGCCAAGCACCCTCCCCACTGTACTGCCTCTCCAGTCCCACAGAGATGTCTTTTTACATTTTTATCTATCTATCCAGCAGACCAGCCTATCACAGCCCGGGCTTGCGCGGCCGCCAGGCGCGCGGTTCATCAATAAATGCTGGATTTTGAGATGACTACAAGAGTATGCTACCCACACGGCAAAGCCTGGCAAGCTACCCGTGTCGTATTTGATAAGCCAGATACCAGTAACAATTATAGACCTCATTCCCATGACCTGATGGAATGGTTTGAGGCTCTTTATGTTCCTGGAGCAAGCAGGTTCCCTTTGGGCTCTACTTGCATGAGACAGGTCATATGGAGATGTTACTGGTGCCCGCTTGAGCAAATCGAAGATGAACGGGAAGATAGTGACAGTGATCTATCTATCTATCTATCTATCTATCTATCTATCTATCTATCTATCTATCTATCTATCTATCTATCTATCTATCTATCTATCTATCTATCTATCTATCTATCTATCTATCTATCTATCCATCCATCCATCCATCCATCCATCCATCCATCCATCCATCCATCCATCCATCCATCCATCCATCCATCCATCCATCCATCCATCCATCCATCCATCCATCCATCCATCCATCCATCCATCTATCCATCTATTTTTATTAATATTTTATTATACCACCGTGAGATATACAATTACAAAGTTCATGTTTGGGGGTTTCTATCACACAGAGTTTCAGCACCTATCCCTCCCTTTTCCCTTTTCCCTTTTCCCACCACCAATGTCCCTGATTCCCTCCTCCTCCCCCTAGCCTGCCTCTATGGCAGGTTCTTTATCCCACAGAGATGTCTTAACATTTGTATTTCTTTCCACTCTGAGCCCTGGGGTGGCCATGTGGAACTTTTCCTCGAACAGCATAGAAAACATCCTCCTTCCCTATCCCTTCTTCCTCCTAAACCCCCACCTCTGTCTCTTCCTCTCTCCCTCCCTCTTTCCTTCTCTCTGTGAACAGACAGTGGAGATAACTTGTGGGGAGGCACAGAGGCAGTTTTGGAAAATCAAAGCATTCTTAACACACATAGAAAATCCCATGTGTGTTAAAAACCGGAAGTTCAAGCTTAGAAAAAGGGAGCGAAGTCTTGGGTTGGTGGGAGGTTGTAAGGGAAGTGGACGATGGAAAGGTCACAGGCTCAGGGCCCTGCCCCAGGTGCACGGGTCCTAGGAAACTCGAGAGACCCCTCTTCCTGGACTGGTGGGTCTCAGTGGCGGTGGTGGTGTATAAAGTGTGTGTGTGTGTGTGTGTGTGTGTGTGTGTGTGTTTTGTGTGCATGTCTGTGTGACCCACACTTCGGGTACTCGGGTTGCTGTCTGTTGGGGCCTCTTCACTTTCAGGAGTCACAGGAGGCCCAGCCTGGGTGGCCCATTGGTGCTGGAGTCTGGTTGCCTGAGCAAACAGCTGTTTTGGAAGGATGGGTTGCCTCTGGCAGGCAGAGGTGCCAGCTGGGCTCGCGCTCAGGAACAGGGTTCCACCCAGGGACGCTGGCCAGCTGCTGTCCCGGCCAGCCTTCTCCACCCAGAGTCACTAGCTTTGTGGCTGTGTTGCTATGTTGAATACTGAATGGTTCCAGTTTTCTTCTCTTAGCTGTTTCCCCCTTGTGTGAACCCATTTCCATCTCAGCCTCATTTTGTAATCAGAGGCAGGCTTGACAGACATCTTTTTATGGGTTGTGCGGAGTAAAATCTTTTCTTTGAGGGAGAATGTGCGAGAGTCTCCAGGGAGACATGGAGATGGTCAGGTCCCACGCACAGGCCAGCTGACACACCAGAGTTTTGGTTTCTTTCGAGGCCACGCCTAGTGGTGCTCAGGACTTAGGGATCTCTCCTGGCAGTGCAGGGGCTGGCCGGGTGCAAGGCAAAAGGCCAGAGCCCCGTCCTCTCTCCCATCTGAGAGAATCAAGGCATTTTTTTTGTTTTATAAGTATTTTATTATACCACCGTGAGATATACAAAGATGTTCATATTTGGGTTTTGGTCATACAGTGTTCCAGCACCCGTCCCTCCACCAGTGCCCATCTCCCACCACCAACGTCCCCCGTTCCCTTCCCCTCCCCCAGCCCGCCTCCATGGCAGATTCTTTATTTCTTTCTCTTTCTCTCTCTTTCTCTTTTCCTTCCCTTCCAGATTGTGGATTACAGAACATACATTAAAGGGTTGTCATGTGTATCTTTTTGCCTGCATTTAATGCTCAGTTCTAGGTTGGTACTAGTACTTTCGACAATTGTTAGACTCAAGGCATTTTGAAGGGAACTGGGGCTGCAGCTTCCAGGGAGTGAGGATCGGGCCGGGCCTGCCTGTGCTGGCTTCTAAGTGCAGGGAATTCTGAAGGTTTGCGCTGACGACCTGCTCGGAGGGCTCAAGGGGTTTCAAGCGGTGCTCAGGGGGTCCTGGGACCACTCCCCGCTCACACACACACACACACACACACACACACACATTATACTTGGCCAATTGACCCGATAGTTTGACGCTAGGGCCGGAGACTGTGGTGCTGGTGGTTCTCTGGGTGTCAGGGCCCACTAGGAGAGCTACAGGGAGGGCCAGGGATCCAACGGGCTCCAGTGCAGGCAGGACATGTGCCCCCATCCCCAGTAGCTGTGTGGCTATTTTGCACTGCAGGATTCCAGTTTATGTCCTCAGCTCCATCACATGGCTTTTAAGTGAGTGTATGTGTATGTTTGTTTGTGTGTGTGAATGGGTGTGTGTAAGTGTGTGTGAGAATGTGTGATGAGTGTGTGTGAGCATGTGTGTATGAATGTGTGTGAGTGTGTGTACATGCATGTGTGTGTGAATGTGAATTTGTATGAGTACGTGTGTGTGAATGTTTTACCATAATTAATACAACAAAACTGTCAATTGTGGGCCAGAGAGACAGTACACGGTTCAGGCATGTGCCTTGCACCTGGTTATATTCCGGGCACTGCATATGGTCCCCTGAAAGCTACCAGCAGTACTGCTGGGTGTGGCCCATGAAAATGCAACCACAAACTGTGGTCGGATGTGACTTGGTGCTAGAGTCAAAGCTCTCCATGTGCAGGTAGATGGACGCCATAGGCGCATTCACCCCTGCAGAGAGACAGAACATACAGGTGAATTCACCCCTGCAGATAGAACATACAGGTGCATTCACCCCTGCAGATAGACAGAGCATACAGATGCATTCACCCCTGCAGATATACAGAGCATACAGGTGAATTCACCCCTTCAGATAGAACATACAGGCTCATTCACCCCTGCAGATAGACAGAACATACAGGTGCATTCACCCCTGCAGACAGACAGAACATACAGGCATATTCACCCCTGCAGATAGACGGACACACAGGCTCATTTGCCCCTGCAGATAGAAAAAACACACAGGCTCATTCACCCCTACAGATAGACAGAACTTACAGGTGCATTCACCCCTGCAGACAGAACATACAGGCATATTCACCCCTGCAGATAGACAGAACACACAAACACATTCATCCCTGCAGATAGAACACACAGGCGCATTCACCCCTGCAGATAGACAGAACACACAGGCTCATTCACCCCTGCAGATAGATGGATGCCACAGGGGCATTCACCCGAGCATCATTTCCCCTGGAACACAGAGGCCCATTAGAGTGTGTGAGGCGTGTGGTTTACACAAGTGCAGTCGGGTGTGGGAAGGTGCCAGGTTTTCAGTTCAGACCAGCAAGGCCTTGCATGTTTTGGGGGGTCCTGTGACTGCAGATCGGGCTAGACACCTCACTCCCTCAGGAGAGCATCATTCCCCCATGCCTAGACTCCCAGGGGACAGCCCCTGAGCTTTCCTCCCTGGCTCTGGGCTGGGGATGTATTTATCAATGTGGTACACACTGCACAATTAACCGGGCAGCTCTGCCCGAAGCCTCACATGCCCCAGACACAGACTAGACCTTGTCCCCAGAGATCCTGGGGGGGGGGAGGAGACAGTTTCCATACCCCAGAGCCTCTGTGTCTGGGGCGTCTCTATCGTGGTGGTCGTTAGCGTCATGTCCCTCCCCGGAACAGACAGGGAGAGCGACAGAGTGAGGGACAATCAGGACAATGACCAAGATGAGACTCAGTGCCAGCTCCAAATAGCCAAAAATCTAAGGGTGGCTGGAGACCTGGTACAGCAGGTCGGGCACCTACCTTGTAGATAACCAACCAGGTTTGATCCCTGGCACCCTGAGTGCTGCCAGCAGTGACCCCTGAGCACAGCCAGGTGTGGCCTCCAAACAAACCAAAGAATGTAAAGGTAACTGTTGTTGACCCAACACAGGGTCTGACAGTCCCGGGAATCTTGTGATTCTGTTGTGTGAAAGAACAGACACTACGTGGGGACATTTCTGGGGCAAATTGCTAGTGACCAGCTGGTATGTGAGAATTCATGCTACCATCCTTTGAAGAGGCTCCTCAGCCTCTGGGGGTCAGGAGTTTCTTTGGGACTGGGGTGCATCTGAGAAGCGTGGTGTGGGGTGATTTTTTGTCCTTGTTAGACCACCACAAAGTGCACTGGGGAGTCCACTACACACTCTGCAGATGCCATCACTGTCTTTGGCACTATGGGCCGGACATGGTGGATGGCAGCTATGGAGATAGTGGTCCTTCGTCCCAGGCGATGGTGAGGAAGTAATGGGTGAGGAGCCAGCGGGTGGGAGTGGTGTCCATGCAGTGTATGGGGGATGAGAGCAGAGGCTGAGCCGTGGGATGACCGGGGTTGGGGGCCCCAGACCTGAAGGAGGTGGAGATCCTCCTTCAGGTAAGGGGTGAGGAAAGGGTGAGGCAGGGTGGCCTGGGCGAGGAGCACGTAAGAAGTGACCAAGAAGGAACAACAGGAACTGAGGACCCATGAGCCGCTGTGGCTTGGAGTGTTTGGAGAATCCTGATGCATCGGGATTGGGGGTGGGAAAAACACCTGGGAGTTCCCCAGGGCAAGGCACTGAAAACAGCGACTTCTGTCAATTTACATGAACATGGACATCGCTGCTGCTTTGCTCTGGACTAGACTTGGGGAGCCCGGGGCTGTGCTGTAGAAGGTCACTGTCTGGTGATGACCCACTGCCAACCTCAGGGTGTTGGGGGTTCCGTTTCCGAGGCTTGGTGCCTTTAGGGCCCACGTCAATGCTGAGTTCTTGTTCCAGCAGGTGCTCTGTCCTTCCTCTTCAACAGCCATCTGTTCCCTTTCTAGGGGAGCTCTACTTCCTGGCCACCTCCTACCCCAGTGCCTATGCAGCCCATGGATTTGTTTACAAACTAGTGGACCCCTCAAGGTGAGATTTGGTTTCTGGCTACTAACGTTGGGCGAAATCTGGTACACCAGGCAGGAGAGAACCACAGAGCCCCCCACCATCAGCGGCCCACCACCATCAGCCTCGAACACCATCAGCTCCACCACCATCAGTGGCCCACCACTGTCGGGGAGCACCGCCGGGTCCCCGACAGTGCTGGGAAGCGAGTTCCCTTCTACCTCTGAAGCTGGTGGGGAATGGATGAAAACTCAGGAATCCGATGCAGTTTTAAAAAGGATTCACTATCACAGATTCAGATATACAATCCAAGAGTAGGGAAAACCTCTGGACTCTGGGTTCCCAGCTAGGCTCCTGCCACGTGTAGGCCAAGATGGCTGCCACCACGTGTTGAGGCCCAACAGAGATGGAGAGGATGGAGAGGCAACCCGCCAATGGAAGCCGAAATGGCAAAAAGGGAGAAAAAAAGGGAGCTTCTTTTCTTCTTGCAGCTTATTTTATAGCTAGAAATCCGCCCAAACTTCCCAGCCCGGCCCACTTTGGGATGGGCTATCTGAGATGAAAACAGGAAAATAGCTCTATAGAAATGTAGCAACTTCAGGAGACCTTCTGGCTGTTTACAAGGACCCAGAGCTAATTCAAAGCCTCCTAGCAGAGCTGGGAGGAGCTGTAAGCTAAATGTAACTTCCCCTGACAGGAAGGGTCAAATGCCCTCAGGTAATTTCTCCCAGCACTTCACCTAATGTCTTGAGCCAAGATCTTCCTGGAAATGCCTTTGTAGGGTAGAGAAGGGGTTTTCTGAGATGGCATGCCTCTGTACCAAAGACTATACTAATACCAGTTAAATATTTCTCCAAGCCTTCACAGGAGTCTCGTCTACTTCACGGTAGTTTTGTATTTCAGTTGCCTTTGTATTATCAGGGAGCCATGCTTGCTTGCTTGGAGGCAAACCGCATTTCTCTCTGGTCTAATTACTTAGAGATCCAGTGTGGCCAGGCAAATATGCTGGTAAGATCTAGCTAGTCCCACATTGATTGTGGTAGCATGAGAGAATATTTATACCAGCCAGTATAGAATACATGGTCAGATAAACTTCCACATTTAGATTACCCCCCCCTATCTAAAGTGATATGCAGGAGGCAATCCAGGGCAAATGCACAGGCTTTTTGGGCTTTTAGGTATCCTGCAACACACCACCATCAGCCTTGAACACCATCAGCCCCATCACCATCAGCCCCATCACTATCAGCCCCATCACCATCAGCCCCATCACCATCAGCCCCACCACCATCAGCCCCACCACCATCAGCCTCAAACACCATCAGCCCCATCACCATCAGCCCCATCACCATCAGCCCCATCACCATCAGCACCATCACCATCAGCCCCACCACCATCAGCCCCATCACCATCAGCCCCACCACCATCAGCCCCATCACCATCAGCCTCAAACACCATCAGCCCCATCGCCATCAGCCCCATCACCATCAGCCCCATCGCCATCAGCCCCATTACCACCACCACTTTCACCACTTACTCTACAACCATCACCACCATCCAACACCCCACTATAGCCATCACCAATCTTGATTCTTGGGATAGTTGTTGTGTGTTCCAGGTGCTTCTTTTATTCCCATGAAAATGATCTGGGGTGAGTGACTGGCTCGCAGTGTTCCAGGGGCCCAACCTGACCAATCCTCTGGATTGCCCATCCCTGGACGGGCACTTTTATTTGTCCTGTTTTGCGATGCAGGATTTGAAACTTACTCCATTTTTTTGCCCAAAACTCTAATGTCCCTGCCCTCTGTACTGTCGAGGGCCTGCAATGTCCCTGGGGCACCCATGTCTGTCCCCTTCCCTTAGAACTCACAGTCTCCTTCCTAGAAGAGCACCCCTACCAACCCCGCCCCCCATGCACCACACACACACACACACACACACACACACACACACACACACAAAGATAATGTAGGGCTCAATTGCTTCCTGCAAAGTGGTGCCTTCTGGGCTCTTGGGATTCGGGTTCATCTCCCGAAGCCTCCTCAATGTTTCTGTCTTTCCAGGCGAGCACCCCCAGGGAAATGCAAGTACAAGCCAGTGCGTGTGAAAACCAAGAGCAAGAGGCTCCCGTTCAGGCCACTCACCAGTGAGTCTCTCCATGGGGCTGGGCTTGGCACAGAGGTGCAGGCCACAGTGGCCCCGGGATGGGGCAGGGGTCATAGTTTCTCCTGAAGGCTCAGTCAGGTTGTACCAGGCGGTTCAGTCTCCATCCCCTCTCCTTGTGCCTGCTGTGGCCAAGGTTTCCTCCATTCATTCACTTCCTCCCTTCATACTGTAACCGGGCCCTTTGTTCTTACTGAGTTGGGTCACGGCTAACTGCTTGCTGGCCCCTGGGCATTGAGAGTGGGAGGGAAGTGCGGTGTTGAGCCAGCCAAGGGACCCCTTCCTTGGGGCAGCGTGGGGACAGGGGCTGGAGAGCTGGTACAGTGGGGAAGGCCCTTGCTCTGCACACAGCCAACCTGGGTTCAATCCATGGCACCACATACAGTCCCCCAGGCCTGCTAGGAGTGATCCCTGAGGAGGGAAGGGGGAGGGGGAGAGGGCGGAGAGAGGAAGGGAAGAAGGAAAGCAGGAAGGAAGGGAGAAGAGAAGGGGGTAGGGGAAGGGAAGGAGAGGAAAAGAGGGGAGGGTGGGGAGGAGAGGGGAGGGAAGTCAAGTGCCTCGTGGGACCATCCCAGTCAGAGTAACGTGGAGGGAATAAAGGAACCATAGATGACAGGGCCTCCTGCAGCTGTCCTGGGTTGAGAGGCTTCGTCCTCTCCAGGAAGCGCCTTTCCAGGATTCGTATGTCCCCCCTACATAAACACCTCTTCCCCAGAGACGGTCCTGGCCTTGCTCCAGGAGAAGTCGGAGAAGGCCACTCAGAGATTAGCCAACGCGACTCTGACTTCAGCTCAAAAGAGCCACCCCAGGACGCCCCAGGCTACTCCCACCAGGAACTGGAAACGGTCCAGGGGCCGAGGACTCAGGAGAGAGCCAGAACCTGGTCCCCGGTCCCCAGGGTGAGAGGAAGAAGAGTCAGCCGTGGAGAGTGGAGTCCATTGGCCCGGCCTGCTCCAGATCAAGAGACCAGCCAGAAGACACGGAGGCAAAGAAGCGGCTCTCAGTGAGGCTGTGGCTGATCTGGGGCCTTCAGAAGAGTGGACGGGGCAGGCACTGGGCAGTCTGTATGTGAAAGGATGCTTGTCAGCCTCTGCGGGGAGTGTTCCGAGGGGCGCCCTCCCCCACTCACTCTGGGCTCTGCACCGCCCAGTGGGCTCCCTGCACCCGCAACCTGCCTCGCAATCACCCGCTTCCCATGCTGTCTGTCTATGTATGACTTGGGAATAAACCCATGCACCAACCTTTGGTCTCTTCTGACTGTGTTGTCGAAGCACTGGAAAAGGCTGCCCAGGGTCTACCTGCAAGCCAGCTTCCCTCTCCTGCCTCAACACCTGCCCTTGGTCCGGCTGACAAGCAACGCCTGGGCTGGCCCAGCCCCTTTGCCCCACTCTCGCCCAGGAGGCAGCGCCAGTGCTGCTTGGCCCACTTTTATAAAAAAAAATTATTATACCACAGTGAAACATACAGTTACAAAGGTGTTCATAATTGGTTCTTGGTAATACAGTATTCCAGCACCCCTCCCTCCACCAGTGCCCCATCACCACCACCAGTGTACCCACACCCCTCCCGCCCACCCCCAGGCTGCTCAATAGCAGGTACCCCTTTTCCTCTTCTCTGTCTCTGTCTCTCTCTGTCTCTGCATCTCTCTCCCTCTTCTTTTTGCACATTGCAGCTAGCCCTGCAGATAATTAGGCTATCTTTTAAGTCTCTTTGTGTGTATTCAATGGTGAGTTCTAGTCTGACATTACCATTTCCCACACTTAGTAAAACACTGGTATCTATTTATATCCCATTAATGAATGCAGTCATTCTATATCTGTCCTTTTCCTTCTGACTAATTTCACTCAGCATGATAGTCTCCATGTCCATCCATTTGCTTGGCCCACTTTGGACACACACTGGCCTCAGGCTGCAAAGTCTTCGGGCTGGAGCCATAGTACAGGGGGAGGGGACTTGCCTCTCATGCAGCCAAGCCGCGTTCAAGCCCGGCATCCATATGGTCCCCTGAGCACTGCCAGGAGTGATTCCTGAGTGCAGAGCTAAAAAAAATAATTCCTGAGTTTGGCTGGGTGTGGCCCCCAAACAAAACCAACAAAAAGGGCTGCAAGATCTTGCAAAGGCCAGGCAGGCATGCTCTTCAGAAAGGAGGAGGGGGAATCTGCTTTTTGGAATTTTGGGGCCACACCTGGCTGCCCTCAGAGCTTCCTCCTGGCTCTGCACTCAGGAATCACTCCTGGTGGGGCTCAGGAACCACATGGGATCTCAGGGATCAAGCCCAGGTCCGCCGTTGGCAAGGTCAGCGCTCTGCTTGCTCTGCTATTTCCCTGGCCCCTGGAGGGATGTGTGCCTGGTGAGGATGGTGACCACTTGGGAAAGCAGAGGGAATGCAATGAAAGGAATTTTCATCAAACAAGGGGAGGGGGTGGCTTGAAGTGAAGTGTCTCATGAGGGAAAAGAGAAACAAGGACACCCAGCAGTCTTGGGATGTGGGGCGACCGGAAGGAATCCCTGAAGCTTCTTTCTCTGTTGGCCCAGTAACCCATCTTGGCAGATGTCACACAAAGGCGTTCTGGGTACTGTAATGCTGGTGCTTAGGGGTGAGTGTTGTTCCAGTCGGGTCTGTTTCTGCCCACTGCACTCCCTGGACACTAATATCCTGCAGCACCGAATGTCTTTCTCCAGTGCTGAGGTGTCGCTAACTAGTGTCTTAGCTCGTGTGGCACCCAGAGCTAACTGTTTCAGCAACACACGCTCTTGCTCTTTGTGGCATTGAAAGTCAGATTGGGGAGATGTTTGATTTCGTCTCACCAATGTCAAACCCCGCTGAGTGTAGGAGGCACAGATTGGGCTCAGGAGGACCCAGAAATGAAGCCATTCCCAGCGTGGGTCACAGCTTACTGGGTGTGAACATGGGTTAAGAAGTGACTTGGACTCTTAGTCACTGTTTCTTTTGAGGTGCAGAAGCTTTTTAGTTTCATGTAGTCCCAGATGCAAATCAAAACAACAATGAGATACCACTTTACACCACAGAGACTGGCACATATTCAAAAGAGCAAGAACAACAAGTGCTGGCGTGGATGTGGGGAAAAGGGGATGTGAGGATGGTGGACTGCTGGGTGTCCTTGTTTCTCTTTTCCCTCATGAGACACTTCACTTCAAGCCACCCCCCTCCCCCCCTTGTTTGATGAAAATTCCTTTCATTGCATTCCCTCTGCTTTCCCAAGTGGTCACCATCCTCACATCCCCTTTTCCTCTCATCCATTGTTGATGGGAATGCCGGCTGGTACAGTCTTTCTGGAAAACAATACGGACTTTCCTCCAAAGACTAGAAATTGAACTCCCATTTGACCCAGCCATACCACTCCTGGGAATCTACTCTAGGAAACCAAAAATACGCAGAGGAAACACCATCCCTACTTTTATGTTCATAGCAGCATTATTCACAATAGCCAGAATCTGGAAGCAACCAGAGTGCCCGAAAATCGATGACTGGATAAAGAAGCTTTGGTACATCTACACTATGGAATACTATGCAGCTGTTAGGAAAAATGAAGTTATAAAATTTGCCTATAAATGGATGGACATGGAGAAGATTATGTTGAGCGAAATTAGCCAGAAGGAGAGAGACAGATACAGAATGACTGCATTTATTTGCATGGCATAAATATATAGGTACATATTATGATACCAATATCCAAGGTCAAGTGAAACATATATCAGGAGGTCTTGTCAAAGGTGGAAATTATCACAAACGTGTGGGAGTCAGAGGTTAGGTAAGACAGAAAATGGAACAGGGTGCTAATAATTGTCGAGGGTACTAATGCCAACCTAGAACTAAGCATTAAATAGAGGCAAAAGGATACACATGACAACCTTTTAATGTATGTTCTGTAATCCATAGTCTGGAAGGGAAGGAAAAGAGAAAGAGAAAGAAAGGGAAAGAAATAGTGAACCTGCCATGGAGGTGGGCTGGGGAAGGGGGGGAGGGAACCAGGGATGTTGGTGGTGGGAGATGGGCACTGGTGGAGGGACGGGTGCTGGAACACTGTATGACCAAAACCCAAACATGAACTTTTTAATCGTAAAAAAAAAAAAAAAAAAAAAAAAAAAAAGAAGTGACTTGGACTCCAAACCTCTCCAGCGGACAGGAACAGGGACCCGGGGAATGAGAGGGGCCGTGTATGTAAGACAATGCTGGCCAGGGAGGGGGCCGTTGCAAAATGGGTAAAACTAATGTCCTAATATATGCAACGGTATGGATTAAGTAAAATATGTGCACGTAATACATGAAATATTATGCAATAAATGCTGCGCATACTGGATTAAGGAAAATGAACTGTAATTTTAATGCATTAAGGTATTGCAACAATTCTTTTCTATTCGGTACTGCATTTTCTACATCCTATTTTGGAAAATGAAGAGAGCATTTCGCTCTCTACATTTCAATCAGACGAGTTTCCTTCGGGCCGGCGTGAATCGGGATTCTCTTACTGACAGACAATCAAGCTCTAGCCGCGACCCGAGTGAGGGAAATTCACGTATTTACTAGTAAAGACCACGTGACGCGGCTTTCTGGAAATGAGCAGCCCGGGGCTGTTTACGTTGGGGACTCGCTCCCTCCCTGAGAGGCAGGACTGTGGGGCGGGGCTGGTAGCCCCGGAACTGCCACGTGGCAACCACAGCGCGGGCCTCGGTCGGGCCCACGCTGGCCACGCTCCTGGCCCCGGGAGGAACGTCCACCTAGGGAGCTGGACCCGCTGCCACAGCGCCGACTGCCGGCCACGCGGCGCAAGAGCGGGTGCGGCGGCGCCGGCCGCGCCCACCAGCGCAGGCCCCGCCTCGACTCGGCCACGCCCACCACCCCGGCCCCCCCCCCCCCGACGAGGCCACGCTTACACACCGCCTGACCCAGGGACGGCCCCGCTCACCAGGACAGGCTCCGCCCACTGAGCACGCCCACGCAGCACGGGCCCGGGGTGGTCCCGCCCAGCACAGCAGGCTCCGGCCATTGGGGCCACGCCCACTCATCACCAGGCCCGCAGTTTCCCACCCTGTCTTCACCCTGTGGCTGTGCAGCTCGTTGATCTTTTGCTCTTCCCGCAGCTACACTCAGGCCGCTTTGCTCCTGCCCCACCCGGTTGCGCTTGGGCCCTGATCACCCCGGTTGCGCTTGTTTCCTCCTGTTTCCCTCAAGCGCGTATGTCCTGTCCACTGTCCCCACAAGCCCACTCTCATCTGCACTCGTGTGCACCCATAGTCCCCCTCGCCTGGTCACTCCAGCACTTGTCCCCGCCTCGCTGCTCTGGGTCTCCCCTACCCTCGACCCCTCCCACAACCCTCCCGCCCCTTGCTGCTCACTCGCTTGTCCTTGGGCCCACCCACCTGCTACCTCTGCGGCCAGCAGGTGGGTCAGCCCACTGTCCGTCCACCACCCGCTGCCTGCCTCGTTAGCTCTCATTCCCGTCATTGGCCCGCCTGCATCCTGCCCTTGTGCCCTGCTCGCTGCCCACTGTACTGTGTCCGGTGCACTGGCCACCCCAACCTGCATTCGCGCCCCACCCACTACGCCCTCTTGCCCCGCCCATTCTGCCCTCGCGCCCCGCCCACTATGTCCTCCTGTCCCGCCCACTGACCTTCCGCCCCTTCTGCTGTCCAGTCTGCTGACCTGCCCATCCTTCTGCTTTCTGGGGTCCAGAGCACTTTTGGGTCGCCGAGGTCAGCTTGCCTTTGCCGTTGTTTTCTGTCTTCTCTTCCTGCTCTGTCTGAGGCTCAGTGGAGAGAGCTCGCCGTTTGCATCTCTGCAGGAGCAGGTGTTAGTGCTGCGCAGGTGGAGCTTGTTGTATTTACTCGGGATCAGGCGCCCTCAGGAGGTGACTCCTGGTGTACAGACCGGTGCTCTGTCACGGAACCAGGAAGTCCATTGGTCACCTGGCCCCGTGCAGTTCAGGGCTATTGGGAGTGACTTGCTCTCGCTGGCCTCCTCTGAACATAACTGACCTATCCATCCTGTGATAATCGTAAAAACAACTAATAGAGAAAAACCTACAACATGACAGGTGGGTTACAAGACCCCATCTCATATCTATGGTGAGTCAGGCAAGAGCTGTGGGGCCGCAGCAACCGTGACCTCATGTTCATTACGTGGGTGGCAACCTGACGTCTTCAAAGAGCTTCTGGCCGGCTCGCCCCAGGCCCAGCTGACCATGGGGCTCCAAGGAGGACAGATGGGTTTTGGGAGTGGGCCCATCACCTCTGGGGGGTTCTGGAAGCAGCCGGATGAGACTCGCCCACCACACTAGCTGCCACCTTCGCTGTCCGGACGCTGCAACATAATCAGCCCACCCGGGAGGGATGCTACTACAAGGCCACATTAACCGAGCAAAACGAAGTTTGAGCCCAGGTAGGCAGCTCCCAGAAGTGGGAATCACGGGAATTCGTCAGTTGGAGCCGGGGGGGGGGGGCCTTCCCCCCTCCATTTTGGCTGAGCCTGGTGGCCCCCGCCCAGGAGCTGTCCTGGGGCGACCAGCCATAGCATGAAGAGCCTCACACGTGGCTGGGGAAGCTGGAACTCGCTTGCCCCAGGCCCAGCTGACCATGGGGCACCCAGGAGGACAGATGGGTTTTGGGAGTGGGCCCATCACCTCTGGGGGTCCGGAAGCAGCCAGATGAGACTTGCCCACCACACCAGCCGCCACCTTCGCTGTCCAGATGCTGACCATGAGGCCCCTAAGACGCACAGCCACATGGTCCATCAAACTAGTGGAAACAGTTATGTCCTTTAATGTATTGCATTCTATGATGTGTAGGAAAGTTTGGCGGGAGGGAGAGATAGAGAGGAGAGAAAAGACATACAGAACCCGCCAAGTAGTTGAGGTGTGGGAGGGGGGGAGGGAGGTGGGGACATTGGTGATGGGAGATGGGTTCGGGTGGAGGGATGGGTGTTGGAACACTGTAGAACCATAACTCTACTTGAGCATCTTGCAATTGTATGTCTAAAAGTGGTGTAATAAAATTAAAAAAAAAGAAAGTACTAATACCAACCTAGAACTGAGCATTAAATACAGGCAAAAGATACACATGACAACCCTTTTAATGTATGTTCTGTAATCCATAGTCTGGAAGGGAAGGAAAAGAGAAAGAGATAGAGAGAAAGGGAAAGAAATAAAGAACCTGCAATGGAGGCGGGCTGGGGGAGGAGGGAGGGAACTGGGAACATTGGTGTTGGGAGATGGGCACTGGTGGAGGGATGGGTGCTGGAACACTGTATGACCAAAACCCAAAATATGAACTTTTAAATTGTATATCTTTGTAATTGTATATCTCACGGTGATATAATAAAATACTTTAAAAAAAACAAAGAGCTTCTGGTCTCTTATTTCTATGACAAATTGTGCTGTTTGGGGCTCTCAGGAAAGTGTAGGGCAATCTCTGGTTCTCATAAATTCAGTGTTGATAATGGCCAAATAAGCATATAATAATCACGTTTTAGAAATGAGTACTTACATCCTGTTAGACCTTAGAGATGCAGTCAATAAGGAGAAGCTGCTCCTGCTCTTTGGAAGATTTTCCTTTAAAGGTTTTCATTCCTTTTTGCTTAGGCAACAGTTTATGGAAGAAGAGCAGTTCTGAGCCAGCTAGATTTGTGTTTGAAGGAGCGACGCCTGTGTGTTCCCTGTTGCTCTGCGGGCCCCCTCGGGGTCCTCGGGGTCTGCTCACAGCCACTTCAGGGTCACTTCCTCACCCCTCTCTGTGCCGTACCCTCTCCTTGCACCCCAGACGGGGCCTGGCTTTAACATTTGTCTCCGTGTCAGCATCTTGGAGGGTGGAGTCATGTTCAGCCCCTCCCATGCTCCTGGCACCCGGGACAGTGTTTTGCCTAGAGTTAGGGACTCAGTGGGTGCTGAGTGACATGGGCAAGGTTCCTTTTGTAAGCCAGTAGTCAGAGAAGTGGCTGGAGGGGACTTTACCTTCTTCTCTCTTCCTTCTTTCCTTCCAAGGCGGGATTTCCTCATGCCGAACAACCTTTCCTTACTGGTTTTCTTTTGTGCTTCGCTGGCTCCCAGACTGTCCCGTCCACTGTCCCCACAAGCCCACTCTCATCTGCACTCGTGTGCACGCATAGTCCCCCACCGTCCTCCTCCTCCTCAGGGAGGAGCACTTGAGGCACGATGCTCCTCCTTGAGGTGCAGTGCTCCTCCCCTGAGGCGCAGTGCTCCTCCCTAGGCGCAGTGCTCCTCCCTGAGGCGCAGTGCTCCTCCCTGAGGTGCAGTGCTCCCTCCCTGAGGTGCAGTGCTCCTCCCTAGGCGCAGTGCTCCTCCCTGAGGTGCAGTGCTCCTCCCCTGAGGTGCAGTGCTCCTCCCTAGGCGCGAGTGCTCCTCCCTGAGGTGCAGTGCTCCTCCCCTGAGGTGCAGTGTTCCTACCTGAGGCATAATGCTCCTCCCTGAAGCACAGTGCTCCTCCCTGAGGCGTAGTGCTCCTCCCTGAGGCCTTAATGTCTTGGGGACATCAGGGCCACCCTGGCATCCCCTGCACCTCATCTGGTCCTCTGAGCCTGGCCGGGAGTGACCCTTGAGCGCGGAACCAGGAGTAAGCCTTGAGCACTGATGGATGCAACCCCCAAACCAAGCCAAAAATATCCAAAGTTGCTGTGAGTAGGAAGGAGTTTTTAAGGGGCCATATGGGAAAATGGAGGACTTGCCCCCCCACCCCCTTACTCTTAGACTGGGCTTGGGGTCTGTGGAGGGCTGGTGGGAAAACAGAAGAAATCTCTGGCGGTGGGTGGACAGAGCTGGGGGCAGTTCTGTCGCGAGGCAGTCTGGGCTGGCGGAGGTGTGGCACATGTCCTTGGAGGACATGGCCGTCTGTAGTGATGTGGTCAGGATGTGCTTGGTAACTCACAGTCTGTCTAGAGGCCTGCGGTGGACTTTGCAGGCCAGAAGAACCCTTGGCACGGCCAGGCCGGAGTGTAGGCCGGAGTGTCCTTGGGCCTGTCGTCTTCCAGTGGCTGAAGGCTGCTTCCCGCCAGGACAGTTGCCAGGGGCCGAGGGATGCTGATGGCTGGATCAGGCGTGCATGTTGAGGGGACACCAGGGGGCACTGCGCCAGGCATCACAGGGGCACCCACAGGGCGGCCCCTTCGTGCCCTTCCTGCTTGGTCCCCACCACCCCGCAGGAATCCACACGGGGATGTGGGGAAGAGAGACAGCCGCAGGGGATAGGGGCCATGTCTTCCAGATTCTATCTCCAGCCCTCCTGGTCCCTCGAGTATCACGGGGTGCCACTCTGGAGGCCTGGAGCATCCCCAGAGTGGTCTGTGTAATCCCAGGGCTGTAGGGGCCCAGGGAATACCCAGACCCAGACGCTCACATTGACCAGGGTGGGGGCCCTGAACGTCCTGAGAGCGGTGTGGGACCACACCAGCCTACACGAGCACCAGTCGGGTGCCTGTCTCAGGGTACTGGGGCTCCCTTTGCCCCTCCGTGGTGCTTGGGGTGCTCTCTGCAACGTATCACCTGTGAATGACAGATGCCAGCGCCGGAAAGTGTGGCGCCCTAGCTGGCGAGCTGAAAACGCGATCGGCTTTCTTGTAGGAACCTCGCGCCTCAACTTACCTTACAAATAAGATCAAGACGATGTCGCGGGGCCAGCTCGGTTTACGCGCGTGGACAAGAAGGTCAGTAACAAGGCAGGGCCCTGGGCTAACAGGCTGTGTCTAGGCCTCCCGGGGCTGCAGTTGAGCGCGGGGGCCACTAGGTGGCGCCGCGCCCTCGCTCTCCGCGGCCCGAGCTTCCTGCACGCGGCCTTGAGCACTCGCACCCCGGGGCGCGGCCCGCAACCACCCGGAAGATTCAGGGCTTAAAATAGTCAGCACCCGGCGAGGCTAGAACCGCCGTGGCAGGTACGTGTCCTCGCTCGGTCAGCAGGAAAAGGCACTTCCCTGCCTCCAGGCGTCGGGCTGCAGATGCCCAGTGAGGAAAATGTGGCTCGAATTAGAAAATACGAGCTCGAAAGGAGGCTCGAATAATTAGATGACCGTAACCCGGGGCAGGCCTGGCCTCGAGGAAGCACCGAACCAGCTGGGCCCAGCGGGGGCCTGTACCTACTGCCTGCCCAGACAGGGCCCAGGGCCTGTCCGCAGACGTGCCCCTCTGCCGCCCGGCCCTTCCCTGACCACGAGAGGCCTCTCTCCCCACCCTTGGGCGCGGGTGCTCCCTTGCTGGGTCCATTTTTCACCTTTGACACCTTTAACACCTTTAACACCTTTAACATGTACCTTTAGCTCTGCGAGGGTGAGCTGGTGTAGCTCTCGCGACAAACGGCCCAGCGGGCAGGACGCTGCTCCCTGGTCGCCACTGGGGCTCTTAACACCATGGAAGGGGATTTGATTGCTTTGGGGCCACCCTTGGCGGTGCCCGCTCACCCCCTGGCGGCTGTGTGCAAGGCAAGCGCTGACCCGTTGGACTGTGCTTTGGGCGTGGTGGTCCTTGCTGTCTGGCTCAGGGGGTCACTAACAGGCTCTGGGCCTTGGAGGGTCACTTCCTGCTCAAGCGTCCTCGTCTTTAAATCAGGGACAGGGGAGGACACCGGCCACAGGGATCAGGGGGCCCCCTGTTGTCTGGAAGCCCAGAAGCCCAGCCAAGAGAGTGGGCGACAGCGGCAATGCCGGTGGAGGAGGGGTTGGACCCCGCTGTAGGTGACCGGGCTCTTGGGATCACGCCAAAGGCTTGCGGCCCTTCGCCCCTTCTGTTGACTGGTGGCTCGGCCCTGGGCCCCCAACCTGGGGCCGAGCCACGTTTGATACCGTGAATGGACGTGCTGGGTGCAGCCGGCTGGAGGGAGCAGAGTTGGTCACCTCTGGAGATGTTCAAAGGACCCTGCAAGGTGCAGGGGAGGAGACCAGGGCACCTTCCCCACGGTCCCTGGGCCACACAGACACACATGCACAAGCACAGTCACACAGACACAGAGATATGCAAGCACACACAGTCGCTCAAGCACACACAGTTATGCAGATATGATAAATCTGTACCTACACAGATACTGACACAGATCCACAAACACACACAGACACAGATACACAAATGCACGGTTAGACACAAACAAGCACATAGATACAGACACACACAGTCACACAGACACAGAGATATACAAGCACACACAGTCCAACAAGCACACACAGTTATGTAGATGCGAGATGGTGACACAGATACACAAACACACACAGATCACATGGTTAGACACAAACAAGCACACAGATACAAACACAGATACTTGCACACAGACACAGATACACAAATGCATGGTTAGTCACGAACAACACATAGATACAGACACACACAGTCACACAGACACAGAGATAAGCACACACTGTTGCACAGGCACACACAGTTATGCAGATACAGATAAATCTGTGTACTTACACAGATACTGACACAGATACACAAACACACACAGACACAGATACACAAACATGGTTAGTCACAAGCACATAGATACAGACACATACAGTCACACAGACATAGAGATATACAAGCACACACAGTCGCACAGGCACACACAGTTATGCAGATACAGATAAACAAGTACACAGATCCACAAACGCACGGTTAGTCACAAACAAGCACAGATATAGACACACACGGTCACACAGACACCCACACACGCAGATCAGACACCGAGGCACAGAGATACACATGACAGGGCCGCCAGAAGGCTCACTCGGGTCCATCTGAGGAAGCAGCGGCAGGAGCCACAACCTCAGAGGAGAGGCTGATTCTCACCTTTCCGCTTCAGGTCACCAAGCGTCAGGCGGCTGTTCTGGAAGGTTCCACATGGATTGTTTTTATCATCAACTGTGTTGCAAAGGACAGAGGCACCCAGAGATACATACAGGCACAGAGATATACAAAACACACAGTCATACACAGAGATACACAAGCACCCAGTCACACAGACACAAACACACAGTCACAAACACAGTCACACAGACACAGATAAACAAGCACATAGATATAGACACAGATACACAACACACATAGTCACACAGACACATATACAAACAGATACAGACACAAACACAGTCACACACATATACAAACACATAGTTACACAGACACAAGATACACAAACATACAGACACAGATATGCAAGCACACAGATGCAGACTCAGATACACAAACAGAGAGACACAGATACACTGTCTTCCCGTTCATCATAGATTTTGTCGAGCGGGCACCAGCAATATCTCCATATGTCCTGTCTCATGCAAGTAGAGCCCAAGGGCACCTGCTTGCTCCAGGAACATAAAGAGCCTCAAACCATTCCATCAGGTCATGGGAATGAGGTCTATAACTGTTACTGGTATTTGGCATATCAAATACGACACGGGTAGCTTACCAGGCTCTGCCGTGCGAGTAGAGACACAGCTACACAAACACACAAATACAGACACACAAATATAGACACAAAGATACACAAACACACATGGACACACAGATACACAAACACATACAGACATAGATACAAAAATATACAGTTATAGATAACACAAGCACACACAGACACACAATCACATAGACACACTATGCACAAACACAGATGCAGCCATAGACATACACAAATACTGTCACACAGGCACAAACATATAAGTACATTAGTCACAGACACAAAGACACACAGTCACACAGAGATGCGCAACCACACAGATACAGAGATACACAAACATACACAGTCA
Source organism: Cryptotis parvus (assembly GCA_021461705.1). NCBI lineage: Eukaryota > Metazoa > Chordata > Mammalia > Eulipotyphla > Soricidae > Cryptotis > Cryptotis parvus. The sequence continues at coordinate 81,169 of JAJIBD010003025.1, forward strand.
CAGACACAGATGTACACAAAACACATAGACAGAAACACAGTCACACAGACACACAGATACACTAACACAGTCACACACAAACATACACAGTCTCACAGAGATATACAGTCACACAGACACAGATACAGAACAAAGAATCACACAAGCACACACAGTCACAAATGCAGAGATACACAAACACACAATCACATAGACACAGAGGCACAAACACAATCTCATACTGACATACAAGCAGAGGTACACAAATACACAGAGACACACACTGATACACAGACACAGAGGCACAAAAACGAGACATACACAAACACACAGAGAGATAATGATACACAGAGATACAGAAACACACAAACACACAAATATACTGAGACACACACACTCCCCATTAGGGTCAGCACTTAGTTTTTATGTGAAATCACACACATTCATCACGTCTTAAAGAGCCAGGCCGCAGCTGGCCCCATGGTGGCTTTGGGCACCAGGTGTTGGTCCCCATGGCAGGCTCTGGGCGGCGGTATGGGTCCATGCGCCAGGGGGCCTGGCTGAGGACCCTCATCTCCCCATCTGCTTCCCAGCAGGCTGTCCAGGTCAGAATGTGCTGAGCCAGGATGGAGCGAGTATGTGTGTGCATGCACATGTCTCTCTGTGTGTGTCTCTATGTCTGTGTGCACATATGGGTGTATGTAACTATGTGTATGTATGTGCACCTATCTGCGTGTGTGTATGTGAGTGCACGTTCTGTATGTTCAGGACAGTCTGCCTGGGGCTGTGTGGCAGGAGTGTGACAGCCACCCTGGCTTGCAGTTGACAACTGAAACAGCGCCCGTCTTGGGGGACAGTCTGTACCCGTGGGACAGGACACTGTCTGTAGCTGTAGGGTGCCAGACTGGTGTCAGCCATCAGGTGGGAGAACACTCAGTGACGTCAGAGCAGGGTGTCAGCCGTCAGGCGGGAGGACACCTGGTGATGTCAGCCCTGGTGACGTCAGAGCACAGGGCAGGGTGTCAGCCGTCATGTGGGAGGACACCTGGTGATGTCAGTCCTGATGACGTCAGAGCACAGGACAGGGTGTCAGCCCACACAGAGAGACCCAGGTGTGCTCGTGGAGTCGCGGGTGAATGCTGAGCCCGACTGCATCCTGGGGCCTGTGGGTTTCCCAAATTCCACTTTGGTTTTTGTAGACTGTGGGGTGAGGCGTTAGTTAATGCAGCCCAAGGAGGGCAGGTGTCAGAGCCCCAGCCTGAGTCACTGTTTCCTGTCCCGTGCCCAGGCTGTCCTGCCTGTGGTGTGCCTGTGTGAATCAGCAGCATCGTGGCCCTCTGGGGCACAGAGAGGAACGAGGGTACAGGAATGGGGATGGTTCTGGTGTGTTACAGACGACTGTGACCCACCGAAGACACCGGGACGGTGCAGGTGTGTTGCAGATGACTGTGACCTGTAAGTCACAGGGGGCTGGTGCTGGTGTGTTGCAGATGACTGTGACCTGTGAAGTCACAGGGGACGGTGCTGGTGTGTCGCAGATGACTTGACCTGTGAAGTCACAGGGGGACGGTGCTGGTGTGTCGCAGATGACTGTGACCCGTGAAGTCACAGGGGATGGTGCTGGTGTGTCTCAGATGACTGTGACCTGTGGAAGTCACGGGGATGGTGCTGGTGTGTCGCAGATGACTGTGACCCGTGAAGTCACAGGGGGACGGTGCTGGTGTGTCACAGATGACTGTGACCTGTGAAGTCACAGGGGAACGGTGCAGGTGTGTCGCAGATGACTGTGACCCGTGAAGTCACAGGGGGTCGGCGCAGGTGTGTCGCAGATGACTGTGACCCGTGGAAGTCACAGGGGGACGGTGCTGGTGTGTCGCAGATGACTGTGACCCGTGAAGTCACAGGGGGTCGGCGCAGGTGTGTCGCAGATGACTGTGACCCGTGGAAGTCACAGGGGGACGGTGCTGGTGTGTCGCAGATGACTGTGACCCGTGAAGTCACAGGGGATGGTGCTGGTGTGTCGCGAGATGACTGTGACCCGTGAAGCCACAGGGGGACGGTGCTGGTGTAAGTCATGGATGACTGTGACCTCCTGAAGTCACAGGGGGACGGTGCTGGTGTGTCACGGATGACTGTGACCTGTAAGTCACAGGGGATGGTGCTGGTGTGTCGAGAATGACTGTGACCCATGAAGTCACAGGAGGATGGTGCTGGTGTCGCAGATGACTGTGACCCGTGGAAGCCACAGGGGGACGGTGCTGGTGTGTGTCGCGATGACTGTGACCTCTGAAGCCACAGGGGGACGGTGCTGGTGTGTCGCGGATGACTGTGACCTGTGAAGTCACAGGGGACGGTGCTGGTGTGTCAGCGGATGACTGTGACCTGTAAGTCACAGGGGGATGGTGCTGGTGTGTCGCAGATGACTGTGACCCATGAAGTCACAGGAGGATGGTGCTGGTGTGTCGCAGATGACTGTGACCCATGAAGTCACAGGGGGACGGTGCTGGTGTGTCGCGGATGACTGTGACCTGTAAGTCACAGGGGCTGGTGCAGTTGTGTTGCAGATGACCTTGACCCCATGAATACAAGGTGACTTGGGAAGGACCCCATGCTTATTTCACTCCTTTAACGATATTGCTGTTCGGGTGTGGGGGTGCGTGGGGCCCACTGCATGTGCTTAGGGATTATGCTCAGCTTTGGGGTTGTTCCTGGTTGGTCTCTGGGAACAGCGCGGTGCTGGGGATTGAATAGAGTGTCCAGATTATAAGCCTGGGCTGCCCCCACGGAGCCTTCTCTCCTGCCCCCGGAACAGTTTGTGCTAGGCCCTGCCATGGCACGGGACCTCTGGCCTGCATGGCGTGGTGATGGCATGCTTTGTGATCGTACTGTAGCTGGGACCATTAACACGTGGCCCAGTTTGGGCTGGAGAGATAGTCTAAAGGGAGGGGGTTTGCCTGGCATGCAGCCAACCTGGGTTCAATCAATCTCCGGCATCCCATATGCCACCAAGGAGTAATTCCTGAGTGCAGAGCCAGCAGTAGCCCTTGAGCATTGCTAGGTCTGGCCCCAAAAGCCTACCAAAAAGCCTAAAATACCCTAACCTTGAATTGAACCATGTGGCTCAATTCTAGGCTGGGCAGGGTCAGTGTTGCCCAGCTGCAGGTGCTAGCCCCGGGCCCTGTCCATGCACACATAAACCATAGTGGGAACAGGCCAGGGTCATCCGAACATGGATGGTCCCCCTGGGTATGGATGCGGGCAGTGACAGGGTTCTGGCCACTGTGGTTGGGAAGGCCAGTCTCTGAGCAGGTCAGTCTCTGAGCAGGCCAGTCTCTGAGCAGGTCAGTCTCTGAGCAGGCCAGTCTCTGAGCAGGCCAGTCTCTGAGCAGGCCAGTCTCTGGAGCAGGCCAGGTCTCTGAGCAGGCCAGTTTCTGAGCAGGCCAGTCTCTGAGCAGACCAGTCTCTGAGCAGGCCAGTCTCTGAGCAGGCCAGTCTCTAGGCAGGACAGTCTCTGAGTGGGCCAGTCCTGAGCGGGCCAGTCTCGGGGACTTTTCCCTGCCCATACACCCCGCCCCACCCCCGCTGATAATTTTGTGTCTTTTTACAGAGTTTGTGTTATTTTGCTGCAATTTGTTAGCTCACTAGCTTTGTTATTTATATTCCACTGTGTTATTTATATTCCACTGTGAGCAGAACTCTCCTTCACTTCCTGACCTGGTTAACACCAAACTATTGCTCCCAGCTCTGTCCACACTGTCCAGGCAGACAAGATTTCACCTTTCCGGCGGCGCACGTCTGGCTCAGAGATTGTCTCCTCCTCTTCTTTATGCGGCCATCCAGTGTGGCCACTCTGGTTCGCTCTCCTGCCTTCATGACCGTGCTCAGGGCTGCTGTGAACAAGCGCCTCTGTCCCTCCAAGTCCCCGTTCCTTGTCCTTTGAATAAACACCCAGGTGTGAAATTGCTGTTTTGTTTTTGGTTTTGACTTTTTGGGTCACACTCGGTGATGCTCAGGTGTACCTCCTGGCTCTGCACTCAGGAATTGCTCCTGGCGGTGCTCAGGGAACCATTGGGATTCCGGGGATTGAACTCCGGTTGGCCTTGTGCAAAGCAGTTGCCCCCCCCCGCTGTGCTATGGTTCCAGCCCCTGGGGTGGTATGCCAGCACAGCTGGGAGTTCTACCAGAACAAAGTGTCTTTTCTGGGGCCAGGAGCGATGCCAGCGTGTAGGGCGTTTGCCTTGCACGCGGGCCGATGCCGGCCTGGGTTCGATCCCCGGCATCCCATATGGTCCCCCTGAGCAACGCCAGGGGTAATTCCCTGAGTGTAGAGCCAGGAGTAACCCCCTGAGCATCACCGGTGTGACCTAAAAAAACAAAAAAAAAAAAAAATAAAATAAAATCAACAAAAGTGTCTTTTCTGCGGTCCTCAGCTCAGATTCATAACTGCCGGGCTGAGGTGTAGACACACCTGAGCACGGCTGGCTCTGCAGCTCCATCCTCTCCTCTCGAGAGGCCTGGAGTGTTTGTCTGCTGGCTTTCTCTCTTCCCAATTTGTCTCTATTTCTGGAGGTCCCAGGGGTCAGGAGGGGAGGGACAGCCCGATCTTGGGGCCTGGGCTGAGGCAACAGGTTTGCTGGGGCCATCTTGGTGTGGGGTGGGACCCTTTGTGGCCCCAGCTGAGGAGGTCTCTTTGTGGCCACGTTTCTGCTGCATTCCCTGTTAGGAAGGTGAAGGACAGCCGAGCCAGCAGCATTCCGGGGTGGGGTGGGGACTCTGGGTGCGGGTTCCTCCCTGGCGGGAGGGCAGGTTAGTCACTGTGTGCCTGCCCCAGTGGCTGAGGGGCCCAGGTGCCTTCTGCCAGGTGTTTTTTCTCTCTCTCTCTCTCTCTCTCTCTCTCTCACACACACACACACACACAGAGTTTGGTCAAGGGAAGCGATTTTTCAGCCCTTTGGGTGGAATTGTGCAGCGTGCCTGTTCTGCATCAGGAGGCTGAGGGACTTAGGGACCATAACCCAGCATTCCTTTCTCCTCCACATCCTTGGGGAGAGAGAGAGAGAGAGAGAGAGAGAGAGAGAGAGAGAGAGAGAGAGAGAGAGAGAGAGAGAGAGAGAGAGAGAGAGAGAGAGAGAGAGAGAGAGAGAGAGAGAGAGAGAGAGAGAGAGAGAGAGAGAGAGAGAGAGAGAGACCAGGGTAAGGCCTCGCACCGTGTAGCAGGGAACCAGGATCTGTCCCCCACACTGCGTACCCCTGAGCCCCAGCTGGATCACCCCTGAGCACCACTGGGTGTGGCCAGATTCTCCCCTTTCCAGGCACTCCCTCTTGGAGCTGTCATTCCTTCCCAGCCCTTCCACTGTCCCCAGCCTGTGAATTCTGGGCTTAGTTGGGATTTTAACTGTGGGAAGCCAGAGTCTTCTTGGGGATGACTCCATGAAAAAGTCGGGAATGGGGCACTGCCAGGGGCCCCAGCTTGGGGCATGGATGCTTTTGGGCTCTCAAATTTGGAGAGCAGAACAGAGCCCCTGGCAAAGGGGGCTTCTCTGCACTGGATCTGGGCCCTGCTCCACTCATTTCCAACATTCGTAAAATCATTTTGAGGGCAAGAGCGATAGGACAGCAGGTAGGGCATTTGCCTTGCATGCAGTCGACCAAGGTTCGATCCCCTGTATCCCATATGATTCCTGAGCACAACCAGGAGTGACTCCTGAGAGCAGAGCCAGGCATATCCCCTGAGCATTTTAGGGTGCCACCCCCAAATAAAAAGATTTTGAATTGGGGACCACGCCCAGGACAGCAGCCCTCAGGCTGGGGCCCTCCTGGCAGCACTGAGGCGCCCCAGGGCCAGATCCTGGCCTCGGCTTGAGATCTATCACCAGAGCTCTCAGAGCAAGCCCAGGAATGTTTCCCTTTCCAGTGTGCAGAGAACCTGGGGAGTCCCACTGTGATTCTCAAGGTGTCCAAGCCCTGCAGCGCCAAGGGTTCCTCAGGCCCTTGCTGGCTCTGCTCGGGCCTCCAGCTGCACCTGCCGATGCTTGGGGGCCGGGTGATGTGAAGGAGCCAACCTCGTGAGTTTTCCTTTCAGCTTCTTTTCTAATCCAGCCAAGCAACTGTTCCAATTTTTTTTTTTTGCTTTTTTTGGGTCACACCAGGCCACGCTTAGGGGCTACTCCTGGCTCTGCACTCAGGAATTACTCCTGGCGGTGCTCGGGGACCATATGGGATGCTGGGGACAGAACCCCGGCATGGGCTGGCCGTGTGCAAGGCAAACGCCCTGCCTGCTGGGCTATCGCCCCGGCCCCCACAACTCCAATTTTAATTTTGGTCACACCCTGTGGAGCTCGGGATCACTCCTGAGGGGCTTCAGGGACCATAGGAGGTGCTGGGGATTAAACCCGAGTGGGCCGTGTAGACCAGCACCCGCTCGGCTGTGGCTCAGCCCTGAGGAAGAAGGGGCTCTGCTCCCCGCTTTCAGTAGCTCGGTCCTTTCTAAAGGTCAGGGCCCCACTCAGCTCCCTTCTTTTTTCATTCCCAGAGCTGGCAGTGGACCCCTGGACACCATGATGGCCTTGGGCAGTAGTCCTGCCATTTGGGTGGACGGTCCCTTTCTCCTGCAGCTGTGGGCCAGCTCGGGCCCATAGGACAGGTGGCACAGAAGGCAGATAATTGATTTCTTCTTATGAATATTCATTTGTGATTGCCTCTCCATCTGCTCCCCTTCTGGGATGTCGAGATGGCCCCCAAGCACGGCTCAGGCGCCTGATGGTCCCAGGCCTTCTAGGTCATTCTTGGGCGCACGGGTGGTGCAGGGCAGAGCCCATTATCTTTGCTAGCTTGCTCAGAGAGTGCGGGGTGGATTGTCTGGGCTTGGGGCGCTCCAGATTGCATATCCGTAATTGCACTCAGCTCTTCAGAGCCAGCTGATGAATTGATTCTCAGCACGGCCATCTGCGCCGGGAATGTGGGGCCACTTGCTGGCTAGGAAGGCAGCAAGTGAGGCCTGAGTTATGTGCTGGAGCCCCCAGGCAGCTCTGGGGAAGGGGCAGAGTACACAGGTTGCTGGTAGTAGTCGGCAGTGGAGAGAAACAACCTGCAAATGAAGCTGGCTCATTGGTTTTGATGGAGCAGGCTCAAATGACGGCATTGGATTCCTGGTGTAAAATTGGGCTCAGTGCCACGTGGATGGCATCTCTTTGGGCCCATAGTAACTGCCTCTTGGGGAGGGAAATTTGGTGTCTCTCTCTTCCTGGGTGGAAGTCATGGCTGCTCCAGAAAAGGCTTTGGGTCTGCTATTTTAGCATCAGGAAAGGTAGAGTAAGGGGCTCCAACCCCACCAGTGCCATCAGCGACACCCCCCAAGGAGGGCCCTGAAAGATGAGATAAACTGATTGGTCGTGAGGGGCTTCAGATGGACCCAGGGTGGTTTTTGAAGTTTTAATGTGAAATATATCATGGAGGGTCAAACCCATTGCACACATGGCCTCTGTGTGTGCGCCGCCCTGATGGGATGTAGGGGACCTTTCTAGCATGAATGATTGGGTGGTTCTGGTTTCCCAAACAGCATTCTCCGATTCCTCCCTGATCACCCACACTCCATTCTGTCTCAGCACAGGGCCTGGTGGATTGCGAGCGATCAACACACATTTAGATTGTGCTGTTACATCAAAGGGCATGGTGGAACTTGAATCTTGGGTATAGACGGCAGAAATGCTGGAATAAAACCTAGCCCTGGTGTGGAAAGGATGTAGTGTCGGGCCAGCAGAGGAAACAGGCCATGAAGGGAGGGGCACCTCTCCTACACCTGCTCAGAGTCTGAAGGATGGATGGGGGTCCTTCAGGTAACTCTGTGTGTGTGTGTGTGTGTGTGTGTGTGTGTGTGTGTGTGTGTGTGTGTGTATGTAGGTGGAACACCCAAGGGAGCAGCACAGTCTGAACAACAGTGTGTTCCCATTGCTTTGTTCTTGTTTTTGGAGCATATCCCATGGTGCCAAGGGCTTACTCCTAGCTCAGCATTCTGGATCACTTCTGGTGGGGCTTGGGTGACTCTATGGGGTGCCCGGGGTTGAACCCAGGTTGGCTGTGTGAAAGGCAAGTGCCCCACCACTATACTATTGCTTTGGCCGGTGCTGACTTTCAGAAGGGAGATGATTTCCCAGGAGGGGCCACTGCCTTGTATTTGGAGGGGGACCACATGTGGCCCCACTCCCCTCCCCGGTTTCTTTTAAGGATGAATCTTTGTAAAGCTCTCTTTCCACACCAGCTTCTTAGCTGAATTTGGCTCTGCCCTCATTCCACTCCTGCAGGGACACGGGAAATGGAGAGATTGTGGTTGTTGGAACCGGAGATGGTGTGGAGGTGGCCTTGACATCCAGGGACAGTAGACTCAGGATATGACTGAGTGTCCCATCAGGACGCCGGATGCTCCCCAAAGGTTCCGCTCCCTACAGCAGTCGCGACTGGACAAGCTCCCTTGGTCTGCACCCATCATCACGAGGCACGTCTTGCTCCCTGCCTGCCCAAGAGCTCATTGTATTCAGTGAAGGTGGCGGGTGTGTCCCCTGGGCCATGTAGAAGATGACCTTTTCTCAGCTCCAGATGCTGGAGGAGGCATTTCCTCTGTGCCCTTCACGTTCCTCTGTACAAATATAGAACAGTTGGCTAATAGCTATAAAATGGATCATGGTACAAGTCACTGCCTTACAAGGACATTTGCGCCAACCCTCTGCAGCCTGGAGGTTTTCTAGTGGGATGATCATATTGTCTTGGGTGGGGGTAGAATACCCCTTCCCCCAAATTACCCTGTCTGAGAAGTGTGTGCGTCTTCTTGACTTGAAGACAGTGTCATGGCTCTGTCTCACCCCCCTCTCCTGTCCCTCTGCTCCTATAACTGTTGTGATGATCAGGATCCCACACTTTAATTGTGGGGTTGCCCTGTCATGTGGGGGTGGCATCATGGTTTGAACTCAGTACCTTATGCCTAAAGGCAAGTGCCCTGCTACTGAACCACCTTTCAGGACCGGCGATGGCTTATTTGAGGTGCCCTTTGCCCAGGGTACGCGTGCCAGGAGTTGTACCAACAGTAAGCTCTCTGGGTATTTCAGTGAAAGCATTTTGTAAAGAGAGTAAATGCTCCCAACAGGTCACTTTAGGAAAGCCTGCCCTGGGATCCGAGCCGAACGTAGCACAGCATGCTTGCCTTGCACATGGCCCGCCTGGGTTTGATCTCTGATATCCCATATGGTCCCCCCAAAACCACAGCCAGGGGTAAGTCCTCAATGCAGAGCCAGGAGTAATCCCTGAGCATTGGCCCAAAACTAAAAAAAAAAAAAAAGGAAAGCCAGGCCTGTGTACTCCAGGTAATGGACCTTAACACTGGGAGGGGCTTTTCCGGGAAGAAGAAACGTGTCCTCTGGGGAACAGCTGGAACCTGAGCTGGTGGGTTCTACCCCCAGAACTGGCTGCTGTCTGGGTGCTGCCTTGGTCACCCGGGGCAACTCTGCAGCTCTCCCCTACTGCACAGATAGTGCACTAAATCTCTTTCGGCAGCTCTGCCCATCTGTGCTTCTGTATTAGAACCGTGACTAACACAACAAGTGTTTATAATATTTTATGTCTGCCTGCCTGTTGGGAGGTATTTCAGGATACCAGAGACATAATTAAACACCATTTCTGCTTAAGACTGGATTCACTCACTTCTGAACAGAGTTGTGATGGCCCCAGCCATTCCAAATGGAAAAACCTTTTAGCCTGTTTTTCACCTTTTTGGGGGCATACCTGGTGATGCTCAGGGGTTACTCCTGGCTCTGCACTCAGGGATCACTCCTGGCAGTGTCCAGAAGACCTTATGGGGGTCCCATAGAACAAACCTGAATCAGCTGCATGCAGGCACTTTCTTACTGAGCCCCTTCTCGTAAGTTTTTTCGGGAGCTGAGAGAGCGGAGAGGGACTGGGCCGGTGTGACTGTCAATGGTCTGATAGCGATCTCCATCTAATGCAAGCTTGCAGCCTACAGGAGGGCTCAGTGGGCTGAGCTTGGACCCCAACACAGAGCCGGAAGGGGCAAGTAGATCAAACAAACAGCAGCCTCAGCCCCTTAAAACCCAACCCTTACAGTCCGAAAATAAGTGCTTAAGTTTCAGGGCAGACAAAGAACCTCCGCTCCGGGCACATCTCTTCGACTCCTCCGTTCTCCCTGCATTAACATATGCCTCTGAGACCTGGGCCCTAGGATGAGCAGGATGAGAATGCTATTCGGGTCTTCCAAAGAGGAATTGAAAGAGCTATGCTTGAATATCATGCCTCACTCAAGTGAGAGAAGGAATCCGGATCTCCGACCTCTGTCGCTGTTCCAGAGTTAGGGACGCTGTCTCGTTTGCCAAGGCATCGAAAATCAGATGGGCTGGATATGTAATGCGATTTGGAGATGACCGCTGGGCTAGAGCCGTTACCGACTGGATCCCACAGGATGTCAAAAGATCACGTAGCCGCCCACCTACAAGATGGTCAGACTTCCTTGTCAAGACCCTGACAAGGTCAGGAGGCTCTTCATATTCCTGAATCAACCAGATGCCATTGGGCTACACTGGCACGTGATAGGGTCAAATGGAAATGTTACTGGTGCCCGCTTGAGCAAATTGATGAATAATGGGATGTCAAGTGATCAAGTTTCAGGGACAACGTGCTCCCTTTTCCGTGTTACAATCACATAGAGAAATTGAGTACAGAGCAGAGACTAGACAGGAATCCCTGAGCAGCAACAACTTAAGCCAAACTGTGCCTGGCTTTGCTCAGGAGCCCAAGTCACGCATGACACAGACTCTTTCTGGTCAGTGCCTCTGTCATGAAAGAAACTAGAGCCAACCTCAACCACGGTCAGCCCCACTGTCTGTGAGTCCTGCTGTCGAGTCCTGCCCTTGAGTCCTGCCATCGAGGGTGGAAACATTTCCTTGTCATCAGCTGAGCCTTTGGTTCCAGCTTCTGGTCTGTTTCTGCATGTTTGAGGCCCGGGTTCCTGCACTGTTCTTTGAGGAAGAGAAACTCTCCTGAGGGCTCAGGGGTGAGAGATGATGTTGGCTCTGTGGGGGTTTCTCACGGGCGACACTCGGCTGTGCTGGTGATGCAGCTGTGCCACCCTGCGGGGCTCTTCCTGCTGCAGTCAGAGTCAGAGAGGGCAGGAAGGACCACAGAGCTCGTAAGCGCACATGTGTATACACTCACTTGTGCATGTGAATGTGTTTGCATTGTGTGTGCATGTATGTGTGCGCAGATTTGTATGTGTACGCAGATTTGTATGTGTGCATACGTGAGTGTGTGCTCACGTGTATGTGTTTGCATATGTATGTGTGCATGATGTGCACACATAGTTGTATGTGTGTGCAAGCGTGTTTGTGTGGCACTGCGAGTTGCAGGGTGGGGGAGGCTGTGAGGAGAAAAACAGGTTTAAACGGCAGCAGCCTGAGAAGACAGATGTTGCATTGGTCCCAGATAAACATCCTCCTGATGGACACACAAAGCAGTTTTTATGGAAGAGAAGAGAGAGGCACATTGCTTTTGGTGGGTGTCACACCGGGGTGCTCAGGGATCATTTCTGGTGGTGTTTGGGGGACCATGTGGGATACTGGGGATAAAACTGGGCTTGGCTGTATGCAAGGCAGATGCTACCCACTGTTGCTCTGGCCTCAATGGCCTGTATTTTAAAATACACCATCATGCTGTTCTCAGTAAAACCTCCAAGGATTTCTTATGCTTTTCGGGTGCCTTAATTTTTCAGAGAATGCAAACTGTTTTAGGAGTGGAAAATCTAGAGGATGTGTATCTTGGATGTAAGGGTTGGCCGTATCAGAGGGAAATATATGTGTAGACAGGAATTTTCAGGAGATTGTATTCCACTAATGGCTCTGCCAGAAGACCTCTCATTCCTTGCTCGGGGTCCTGGCAGCCCCTGAGTTGGGGTCTTTACTCCTAGGTCCTAGCTTCCAGACGTGGCCACCTATGATGCTGTCAGCCAGGGGAAGCAGAGTTTCTCCTGATGGCAGAGAGCTCCAGGTTAGCCCTCCCTGAGCCGGGTTTGGCTGACTGTCCAGGGTGACCTTCTGCCAAGTCCCTGGCAGTCACTTGGCAGGATTGGATGATTTCCACTAAGCTGGTCAGGCACATTTCAAGGAGAAAATGAGGGAGGGAGGCGTAATGGTGGGGAGAGAGAATTCACCAAAAAAAAGGGATTGAGAGTGAGAGAGAGCTACACACACACACACACACACACACAAAGATAGATAGATAGATAGATAGATAGATAGATAGATAGATAGATAGATAGATAGATAGATAGATAGATAGAAAACTAGTGTTTTCTAATTGGGGCAAAAGGTGTGTGTGTTCAGAAATACTCATTTTATCCTTGACCCTTGGACCAAGCTCACCTTCCCTTCAGAGATTTTCCTACAAGCTGTCTTTCATAAAGAAGCCAATCTATTGATAGTCCCGGGGCCAACCGTACTTTCCCAGAGTTTCACATTATTCGTTTCCAGAAAGCAATTTCAGTTGATCGCTGTGGTCTCTTGGTCTTTGTGGTCTTTTTGAATGAGGCATTTTAAGAAATAGGAGAAAATTGAAAGGGTTGGCGCACCATCCAAATGTATTCCTGTGGACTGCTTCTAAACGCGGGCGATTGCCAATTTAGGGTGGAAACTTGTTGGAGTTTCTATCTCTGGTGGATTTTAATGGGAGGTGAGACAACTGTCTTTTTTGGGCCATTTAGCTGGATGTCTGCCTGGGACAGGGACTTCTGATGACCTTGTGGTTCCTCAGAGTATGGGCTCTTTACGATTGGGCGGTAGATCACCAGTCTTTACTAGGCTGAGGATTTTACTGTCTGCTTTATTATTTTAGTCTTTATATCTTTCAATCTTGACTTTCCCAATACATACTTAGGTTACTAAAAAGGGACTAAAGAAATCTGCTTTTTTTCACTCAAGCTCCATGGAGCAGGAAAGAGCAGGTTTAACTTATGCAGGAGAATTCTAGAACATATACATTCTGAAGAAACAGAAGCAAGGTCCCGGTCATAAATTTGACCATTATTGGGAGGAAATGATATTAGATTTTCTAAAGTTGGAGGAAAGGGATGAAAACTGCTAAAGATGGAGATAAATTAATGGGAAAGCTTGAGAAAAACTGATGAAGAGTCTGAGCTTCATAGATGAAGAATGAGGAAAGATCATTCACTGAATGAAAGGGATCTCAATAGATTTTTGTTTTTATCATTTTTTGATTTTTGGCCACACCTGGTGATTGCTCAAAGGTTACTTCTGGCTCTATGTCCAGGGATCATTCCTGGTGGTGCTCAGGGGACCATATGGGATGCTGAGGATCAAACCTGGGTTGGCCTCATGCAAGGCAAATGCCCTCCCTGCTGTCTTATTGCTCTGGTCCCACTGCTGTGTTTTTCTAAAAACCCTGTTTAGGAGTCTTTAGCCAGAGGACTTCCCTTGAGCTGACGAGGATTAAGCCATCACCATAACAGAGCAGAGTTACTGGACTATTTTTAGAAGAGAGGGAACAACTCTTGGTGGGTGTGATCAGCGCCTTTGAGGAGCGGCTGAGAGGGAGTGACAGGGATGTCTGGCATGAAGGCGGGCCTGGAAGCTGAGTCACATAGTGAGCCTGAGTCTTTTTATTGGGGGAGATGGGGACACACCTGGTGATGCTCAGGGGTTACTCCTGGCCATGCTCAAGGGACCATGTGTAATGCAGGAGATTGAAGCCAGGCCAGCTGCATGCAAGGCAAATGCCCTGTCACTGTACTATTGCTCTGGCCCAGAGCTGCACTTTTAAAAAATTTTTTTTATTATACCACCATGAGATATACAGTTACAAAAGTGTTCATATTTGGGTTTCAGTCATACAGTGTTCCAGCACACATCCCTTTCCCTCCACTAATGTCCCATGATTTCCCCCTCCCCAGCCTGTGTCTATGGCAGGCAATTTTCAATTTTCACTTCTCTCTCTCATGCTCTCTCTTCCTTCTTTTACACACTGTGGCTTGAAATACATACAGTTAGAGGTTATCATGTATATCCTTTTTGCCTACTTTCAATGCTCAGTTCTACACTGGTATTATCATTTACAATAATTATTAGTACACTGTTCCTTTCTCTGCATTGCTTAACCTCTGACTCCCACACATTTGCAGTAGATTCTACCCACTATCAAGGCCTCCTGATCCATGTTTTGTATGGTCTTGGATATTGGTATCATGCTATTTTTTTGTATCTTGCAAATAAATGCAGTCATTGTATATCTGTCCTTTCCCCTCTGGCTAATTTCACTCAGCATGATCCTCTCCAAGTCCATCCATATATAGGCAAATTTCATAACTTTGTTTTTCCTAACAACTGCATAGTATTCCATTGTGTGGATGTGCCAAAGTTTCTTTATCCAGTCATCAGTTCTCAGGTACTCTGGTTTCCAGATTCTGGCTATTGTGGATAGTGCTGCTATGAAAATGAAAGTGAAGATGGTGTTGCTGCTGTGTATTTTTGGCTTCCTAGGGTATATTCCCAGGAGTGGTATGGCTGGGTCAAATGGGAGCTCAATTTCGCGTCTTTGGAGGACTGTCCATATTGTTTTCCAAAAAGACTGTACCAGTTGACATTCCCACCAACAATGGATAAGAGTCCCCTTTCCCCGCATCCACACCAGCATTTGTTCTTGCAGAGATGCACTTCTTAAACAAGATGGTTTAAAATCCTGGAGGCAGACAACTAGTAGAATATTATTACATTGTCTGAATTTGCTGAAGGGAGTCTGGATCACAGGGCGAATAAGTGCCGGTGGGAACAAGTTGCCTTCCACACATATCACCATAAGACAAAACCTCCCGGCTGTACTTCTGTTTTTGCTTGCTTTTGTTGTTGTTGTTGTTGGGCCACACCTGGCAGTACTCAGGATGTACTCCTGGCTCTGTGCTCAGAAACCTCTGCTGGTGGGTCCAGGGCTTCCTGTCGGGTTCAGATGCTGGGACTTGGTTGAACTTGGGTTGGCTGTGTGCAAGGAAAATGCCTTACCTTCTGTCCTGTCACTCTGACCCAGGTAGGTTTGTTCTCACCTCAGACTTTAGTCCATTGCTGGACAGAGCTTCAGGACAGATCACCCTACTCAACAGCTCTTTCAGTGTGGCCCTGTGCCCTCGTAGCACAGATGACATAGGACTCCTCTCTGATGTCCACAACACTCACCTGTTTTCTCTTCTTCTTGAGTCCCAAGGAATTGAAAAATCTGTACTTGGGACTTATCATCTTGTCCCCAGAGCTCTAAACTGTCAGAGAAGAGAGAATTGTATTAATCTTTTGGGGTTAGTATTGCTTTTATGGAATGAATAATCAGTTTTCTACTGCCTTTGATTAGTTTTCAAAGCAAGGGAATTCATCTTTATAAGCTCTAAGAAATCAAAACTATACTTACAATTTTGCAAATGAATTGTAATTTATTTTTTACTCATATTGTACATTGTAAATATATTACAATCACAAATTATAAGTAAAAATACACATAGCTTTGCCCAAGATTACATGTCAAATCTATTTTTTATGTACAAAATTTTATTTATCAATAAAACATGCACATATGTGCAGTGTAAACAAATAAACAAAATAGAAAATTTTAGGTAAGTTATCAGCAAAGAACGGAGGGTTTATCAGTGAGTCAAGTGAACACAGAGGTTCACAGTCTAAGCTAATATTTTTGTTAAAAAAATTTCGTTTTTGTTTTTAGGCCATACCCAGTGGTGCCTGCCCCTTGAGGTATTGCAGGCGTGGCTGTGGTGCCTGGCTCCATCAGCAGGTTGCAGACAGGAGACAGGCTTGTCTATACCCAGGGCTCTGCCCGTGGGCCCTGGATGGTTGATGGTCTGACATAGAAAAAGACTGGATACCCTGGGATGAACCCAGAGCATGGCAGAGCCTGGCAAGCTACCCATGGTGTATTTGATATGCCAAAGATAGTAACAATAATGGACATCATTCCCAAGGAATGGAGAGCGTTACTGGCGCCCACTTGAGCAAATCGATGAACAATGGAAAGACAAGTGGCAAATGACCCAGTGGTGCTCAGGACTTATTCCTGGTTGTGTGCTCAGGGATTAGTCTTGGAAATGATTGAGGGAGGGCACCCTGTGGGGTGCCAGGGATCAAGTCTGGGTCGGTCCCATAAGTATTTTATCTGTCTGTCGATCTGTCTGTCTGCCCATCTATCCGTTCTTCCATTTGTCCGTCTGTCCATCCGCCTGTCTGTCTGCTTGTTTGTTTGTTTTGATCCACACCCAGTGGTTCTCAGGGTTTATGCCTGACTCTGTGTTAGGGATCATTCCAGGCAAGACTCAGGTTCAATTCCCAGCACCTGAACCCGACAGGAAGCCCTGGGCCCACCTGGAGAGATTTCTGAGCACAGAGCCAGGAGTACATCCTTAGAACTGCCAGGTGTGGTCCAAAAATAATAATAACAAAAGCATATGGGTTGCCAGGGATCAAACCCAGGCTGGTGACGCCCTACCAGCTTGCTATATCTTGAGCCCCCAAATTCTGTTTTTAAGGCTGTCAGTTTTGTAATTGTCTTCAGTTTTGGACCACACCCAGCAGTGCTCAGGGAAGATTCTCAGCATTGCTGGAACAGAGAAGGCGCCACTGGTGAGGGCCTGTGAATCCTTCCTCGATGCAGCCCCCTCCGTGTGTGGCCCTCTCTTGAGAAGTGCGGTTTCAAGAGGGGACACTTGCCATCATCTTACCTCATAACACCTAAAGCTTTACCTTGGCCATAGTACCATTTTGGGGAAGCCAGACATAGGACACAATCTAAATGTGTCATCCTCTGTCAGGAGGGAGGGCTGGGTTGGTCCCTCAGGATTGCAGAGGGATGCAGTGAAGCAGGGAACACCCACATTTGTGTTCCCTGTGGTTGTGTTCCAGTGTGGGTGCCCTGGGAGCTATGGCTATGGAGCTGGGCCATGCTCATTCTGGGAGTTGTGGCTGGGGAGCTGGTGTCATGCTCATCCTGGGAGTTGTGGCTGGGGAGCTGGGTCATGCTTGTGAAGGGCCGAGGCTTTAAGCCAAGTACTAACTGTAGGGGAGGTGTCAGAGCGAACAGAGAGATGCTTGACCGGATGTGGCCAGCCTGCGCAGTCAGTTATGGGCGTGTAGTGTCAGGCTCACTGTTCTGCCTCTGTGGGTTCACCAGCCAACATCCCTGGCTGGTTGGCTACGGAATCCAGAGCCCAAAAATGAAGAGAATTGATGTAAAAAAGTATCATCTGTCCTGTGAGGGCACAGGGCCACACTGTCGCTCCTACCTGTGCTGTAGGGGATGGAGAGTCTGTGTTCCGGATCCATTACACTATTGAACCGTTGGTTCATTGAATCAGTGAATGCACTGAAGAGGCCTCACAGGCTCTCCTGCCTGCTGGAACAGCTCCTGTCCAGTGGACTCTTGTTCTGCCAGTTGCCCCCTAGTCTCATGTCCTCCCTTTGTCCCCGTTTCTGTGATTTTTCAGCAGTGATAGCGCATGGTAGTGACTCATTCTACTGCAGTTGGTAGCTGGTGTGGTGACCCAAGCCCACTGCTGGCTGTACCTGTCACCGCATGGCCCTCTTTTCACTCATCCTGTGCCCTTTAGACTATGACAAGTCACCTGTAAAGATGATGGTGAACCCACTCTCCAACCCATGCTATCATTTGCACTTGGGAATGTGGTCGACAGAGCTGGGACATTGTCCTTCTTGTTCCCCACCTCACAGTCACTGGCCTTCCTTGTGTCCTTCTTCACTGTTGTCCCCACACAGTGCCCCCAAGGACGTGTTTGCCGCAGAGCAGTTTCGCTGGCGCCCTCCCCAGTCTATTAGACCTGAGCGCGCATTGGAGCTGCTGCACAGCATTAAAATGTAGCTCATTAATTGTAAGACACGTTACTCTGCCACACCGCTTAGGTTTTAAAGCAATGCAAATACTCTTTTATTTCACGGCTGGGAAGAGCAGCCAAAGAAGTGCCAAGGATGGTCTTAGCTGGTATTAGGGAACCATTAGTGCAAGACACACTGGCCTGCCCACTCCAACCAAGAATCTCCTGGGTCCCAATGCAGACTTTTCCTTTGCTTTTGCTGCTTGACTTTGCTGCTTGACTGCAAGCGGCCACCGTTTCCTGTAACAAGATGCACATTCCAGCATTTCCAGCATTTTCTTCTTTAAAATAAACTGGCCTGTACTTAGGAAATGCAGACTCATTCTCCAGTCAGCATAACGGGAGGGAAATAAATGTTATCAAAGGCACATAATCCGCAAGCACCTTAAGACCAAACAGGTTCCGGTTGTCGGAGTTCTCAGGTATCCCTCCGAATGAACTGGGCTATTGGGATGGGGACCAGGGTGAGCCACACAGTTTGTTATAAAATCTTATGGGTGAAACGATCTTACCTGAGAATCGCTTGCTGCAAGTCCATGCGGCCCCCCAGATTCTGCAGGAAGAGAGCCTAGGACAGGGACCTGTGGACTTCTCTGGTGTGTCCCCTTTTCCTTAGAGAAGCGACTTTAGTGTCTGCAGGCTTCTTTGCCCGGGAGCTCTGGTTGGAGCTGGTGTTCCTGTCGCTTTTCACTACTCCCGCAGAGTACCCTGTGGAGAGAGTTTTCCCATGGTAAGCACCAGCTTCTCATGGCTTCCTAGGGAGACACAAGCAAGAATCACTATCGGGCTGCCTTGCAGCAGCAGCTTGGTGCTTTTCTGAGGCACTGGATGCCTGAAACCAAGGGGTCAGCAGCGTGGACTCCTTCTGTAAGGTACGATGAAAATCTCTTCTTCCATCCTCTGAGCTTCAGGCAGTGCAGGGAGCTTGTGGGTGGGCATCTGCCTCTCTCCGCCTCCTGATCTCTGGCAGGTGTGTCCCCACGTCTGCCCCTGGTCATCTCCTCTCTGTCTCTCCTTTTCTTATAAGGGCATTGGCCATAAAGAATGAAATGTCCACAGTCCACCAGCAGCTTTTCCTGAGTATGTTACAATGGCTGTTTCCAAGCAAGGTGTCCTTTTGAAGTATGGGGGCATATAGGACTTCAATACACAGTACTCAAGGGAAGCGCCAGAACAAGCCATCAAAAGCTTCCCATTTCCGCGCCAGCTTGATCTGGGCGGTCAGTATCATGTCCACGGCTGCCCAGGAGAGGTTCCAGAGCAGAGGACTGAAATATTTCTTGTTTTTTTTTAATGCAGTTTTGATTCAGTTGTAAACGGTGATCAAAGTCAGATACTTTGATCTGTTTGATTCACAGTTACTAACGTATCTCCACTGCAGAGGGTAAAAGGGTATTTTAGAATACTATTTTCCTGCACAACAGACCTTTAAACATCCCATTTACTTGTTCATAAGGAAGTGCTTAGATTTCTCGTATTTGTCACCTCCCCATTCTCAAGGTGGCTCCCTCTGCAGTGCTCAGCCCGAGTTTTGTCAGTCTCTCAGGACGTGGGTCATGGGCTCTGCTCTTTTCAAAATGGTTATTTCTGAAAACATGAAAAAGCCATATCTAGTGTGCAAGAGAAACCACAGAGGACGCCCCTGTTGGGATGGAGGTATCTGGAATGGGTGATGTCAACCTCCAGAGCACTGACATTGGAGAGGGCACCACTGAGTACTGATTTGTGCCATGATGAGTGTCGCACACTTTCTTCCTTTCCTCTGCCTCCCCAACCGGGTTGTGGGTCCAAACAGGAGTTCAGGGGTGTTGGGTTATTGTCTGTTAGCTGTCCTTTGCCTGCAGTTCTGGCTGTGAGCCTTTCTGGAGAGCTGTGCACAGGACCTTGGAAGCCGGGAATTTGAATCTCGTTTTTGGGATGTTGCCCTGGTAGAGACTCACCTTGTGTCCTGGTCCTAAGACGGGGACCCTTTGCTGATAGTGGGCCACAGCTCAGCTAGACTTTTGGTGGTGGAGGCATGGGAAGGCAGTTGTGGAGAGGGGCTAGAAAAAATCCAGGGAATCACTGTGCTAAGGTGATGGTGCTTACAAAGTGGTTCTGTGTAAATGCTCTGGGCATCATGACCCTAATGCATTTGAATCAGAAAATTCTCAACTTTATTTACAATTTCACCTGTGTGCTTTCCTGCACATCTGCTAAGAAGTAGTTACTGAGTGGGCATTCATTGCCGTGCACATAAATAACACATGTGAGTTTGCAGTATTTCTTTTTGTGTCATCATTGTAGTGATTGATTGTGAGTCTAATCAGATTCAGTTAACGCCACTGTGATTTATGAAGATGTGATGAGTTTGGAAGGGCCTAGAAAAACTCTTTGCACAGAGGCAGAGGGGGAAGTTGTCATGATGGCGGCAAGGGAACCATAACTGTCCTCTTCCTTCAAGGCTTTAGGAATATTAACTACCCCCCCAGGTCCTTAATTAGCCACTAATTTCTTTGTCTTTCTGTGTCTCTGTAGGGTTATGGTTAGTACTATTCGGAATGATATACATGGGAACAAGAAGCGGTCTGGGTCAGTGTTTATGGGAAAAGGAAAAATTGGAGTAGTGTTTTGGAGAAAGTAAACGTCACAGGGCCAATGGAACACATATTTTTAATCACCACAGTGATTTTCTTTACTATTAATTTTTATCTAATGCTATAGATTCAATTCCATTTAATTAAAGCACTCACGAGTGTCTAATACATGGAAAGCTCATAGCCATAGGTGTGGATGGATGCACCGAATGCCTTCCACACACAGCAGTGAAATAAACGCTGCCAGTAAGAGTGGAGTTGCTGAGCCATCGCTGAGCTGAGCATGCTGAGTGCTGCTCTATACAGGAGCATGGCCCTGAGCCCGGCCCAGACCAGTCTCTGCAGACAGCTGGAGGGAGCCTCTGGGATTTGCCTGGCGTGACCCTCCCCAGCAGATAAGAATAAACAAGTACCCTTTGTGGTCAAATAAGAAAATATTTTCCTCTTTGTAATTAAAACCGTTTTAATGACTGTCTCAACTGGATTCTTGTGAAAAAGAGCCTGAAACAAACTACATAAAGTAACACCATAAAGAGCCTGAAACAAACTGCGTATAAGCAATGCTGTAATAACGGGACACAGTCCAGGGAAGAAACACGAGGCAAAAGGAAGGCAAGTAGGATCCATTCCACGTGATTGTGCGTAAGATCCTTATAATGTGTTTAAATGAGGTATACCTGTCTTTGATTGTGAATCTTTACATTGGTGTTTACGGAAATGCTGATAAACTTTGGGATTTTCTTTCCTTGTGTTGGCCTTCCATAACTTTGGTGTCAGGATGATGTTGGCACCAGAAAGTGAATATTGAGACATGAGATTCCTTTCTTTCTTTCTTTCTTTCTTTCTTTCTTTCTTTCTTTCTTTCTTTCTTTCTTTCTTTCTTTCTTTCTTTCTTTCTTTCTTTCTTTCTTTCTTTCTTTCTTTCTTTCTTTCTTTCTTTCTTTCTTTCTTTCTTTCTTTCTTTCTTTCTTTCCTTCTCTTTCCTTCCTTCCTTCCTTCCTTCCTTCCTTCCTTCCTTCCTTCCTTCCTTCCTTCCTTCCTTCCTTCCTTCCTTCCTTCCTTCCTTCCTTCCTTCCTTCCTTCCTTCCTTCCTTCCTTCCTTCCTTCCTTCCTTCCTTCCTTCCTTCCTTCCTTCCTTCCTTCCTTCCTTCCTTCCTTCCTTCCTTCCTTCCTTCCTTCCTTCCTTCCTTCCTTCCCTATTCTTTTCTTTTCTTTCTTTTTTTCTTTTTTCTTTTTTGCTTTTTTTGGGTCACACCCAGTGATGCAGAGAGGTTACTTCTCACTCTGCACTCAGGAATTTCTCCTGGCAATGCTCAGGTGACCATATGGGATGCTGGGGATCGAACCCAGGTCGGCTGCATGCGAAGCTAACACCCTCCCAGCTGTACTATTGCTCCGGCCCCTCGTCCTTTTGAATGGGTTGAGGAGGACTGGCTGTAGCTCTTCATTTATGTTTGGGAGAATTTACTAGAGAAGCTGTCAAGCCCTGGATTTCTAGTAATTAAGAGGACTATGGTTCTAATCTTCTGACTAGTCTATTCAGATGCCCTATTTCTTCATGATTTTTTCTTAAATTTTTTTTTTGTTGGCCACACCTCACGAGGTGCCGGGAGGGATGGCGTGTTCTAGACCTGGCCCGCCAACCCATCCACATCGGACTTCCCCCCACCCGCCCCCTCGTCAGAACTCCACCCAGCAGACCAGCCTATCACAGCCTGCCTTGTGCGGCCGAAATCGCCACGTGGTTCATCAATAAATGCTGGATTTAGAGATGACTACAAGAATATGCTACCCCCACGGCAGAGCCTGGCAAGCTACCCATGTCGTATTTGTTATGCCAAATACCAGTAACAATTATAGACCTCATTCCCATGACATGATGGAATGGTTTGAGGCTCTTTATGTTCCTGGAGCAAGCAGGTGCCCTTGGGCTCTACTTGCATGAGACAGGACATACGGAGATGTTACGGTGCCCGCTCAAGCAAATCGATGATGAATGGGAAGACAGTGATACTTGATGATGTTAAGGGTCTACTTCTGTCTCTGTGTTGTTAACTCCCCTTGATCTCCAAACTCATAAACATGAATAGAGTATGTGTTTTTATATATATACTCTGAGTCAAGAAAAAAGGATGAAAACTGGACCCTGTATTTGTGGCAGTGGTCTTGTGACTATGTGTCTGTTTGTATGTGTGTTGGTGTATGTGTGTATAGGACAGGGCAGGGGAAAGAGAAGCACTAGAAGTTGACTTATCAAAGGCGTTTCATCTGTTAATCATATTTATTGTCATCAGAGAAGCTTGGTATTCCTTTTGCCATGTAGGGAGTCACAAATAAAACATGTGACTTTTAGGGCCTGGAGTGTTAGTACAGTGGGCAGGGTGCTTGCCTTGCATTGGCTGACACAGGTTCTATCCCCGCATGCCATATGGTGTTGGGCCTGCCAGGAGTGATTCCTGAGTGCAGAGCCAGGAATAAGTAACCCTCGAGCACCACCAGATGTGGCCCAGCATTCCACAACCCCAAGTAAAACCATACACAAATAAAAACCCATAAAAATGTGAGTTTTAAGTTTTGAATGAGGACTGTTGTTATATTATCCCCCTGTATGTTTGTATTTTATTAAGTAAAAGTGTTAGGGAAAATTCTCAGTTGTTCAGAGCAAGAGCAATAGTATAGCGGGTCAGGTGCTTGCCTTGTATGAAGTTAACCTGGGTTTGATCCGCTGCACTGTAAATGGTCCCTGAGCACTGCCAGGAATAACTCCTGCTGGGTATGGTCCGCAAAACAAAGCAAAACATTCTCAGTTGTGAGTGAAACATTGCATACCTTGAGTCCATTGCATTTGGTACTGTCCAACTTCCTACTTACTGCCACCCACTTCCTTGATCACCTGGAACCTAGTCGACTCCATTCCTGAGCTCCCCTAACCTTTCCTTGCCTTGCATTGACTACTTGTGCAAAAGAGGCTCCTTTTTGCACACCTAATCTTCTCTCTGTAGGATCAGAACTGCAGCCATCAGGAAGACTTTCAGAGAGGACTGTGGACCTGGGAGGAGAGAGTGCCAACGGTGGGCACGCATACCTCACCTTTGCCAGGCCCTGAGTTTGATTTCTGGTGCTGCCTGCCCTCCCCCACCCCCAGGGCATTTCTGGGCTTCAACATTGCATCGTCAGGTGGGGGCCTGAACTGTCAGGCTTACACATCTGTGCCGAAAGTCTCTGGGAAAGGACCCTCGTGTCCCATGAGCACAGCCTGGTGACCCTCCCTCCACCCAAGGGAACCCTTGCACTCCCCCTTTGGCCTTTCCAAAGCTCCCAGAAAGGGCTTAGCTGAATGAGAGTAGGTGGGATTCTGATCCAATGTGGGGCCGTCTGCAGAGTGGGTGCACTGAGGAGTGAATCGGGCTCAGGAAGTGTCATTTAAAGCGGGGAGCTGGGGTAGACGAGGGGCTTTGGAGTTGGAAGGGACTTCAGTGGAAGAGAAATCCCCAAACCCCAAGAGGACACAAAGCGACCTCTTGCCTGAAAGGCAGCAGTGACTTTCCTTAGACCATCACAACAGTTTGTGGCTAGCCAGGACCTGGACATAAATATGACCCTGAAGGACTGGACATGTGAGTCCATCTGTTACTGTTGCCACTTTTTTTTTTAATTGAGCAGAGCTCGTTGTATTCATATTAGCAAAACGTATTCATCAGCACAGTTCCCTGGGATGTGGGAGCAACCTCACTGGGGAGAGTGGACATGGCCTGAACCCTATTAAATGACGTTTTCTCATCTGTGAAATGCGAGGACTGCAGTAGAGAGCTGTGACGTGTCTCTTTGGAGTCTCTGCAGTTGCGCTTGTCCTGGTGCCAGTTCCAGCTGCTGCGGTTCCCTGACTCCTCCGTACATTGGTCCCTGTCGGTCCCTGTCGCGTCTGCAGCTTTTGCTGTGCCCTGACCGCGACCACTTGCTAGACTTGTCACCAGAGGTGATCTGCTTCTCTAGACTCAGCTTTCTTCTCTGTAGACTTACAGGGAGGACTCTGGACCAGGAGGAGAGAGTGCCAAGGGTGGACATGTGTGCCTCACCTTTGCCCAGCCCTGAGTTTAATTTCTGGTGCTACCTGCCCTCCCCACCCCACCCCGAGCATTTCTGGGCTTCAACATTGCATTGCCAGGCCTGAACTGTCAGGCCTACCCAGCCTGTAGACTGGGAACAATGACCTGCCTTTATCTACTCTATGGGTTCCTCAGCTAACCAAGGGTCGCAGAAACAGTGTTATTGTTTACCCAGTTCTCTTAAGGATGATGTTTGGATCATTCCTGGTGTAGGAGAGAAATCTGTTCATGTGTATAGGTGTGTGCATGCATGTATGAAGGTGGCATTAGCATAAGAAAAACTCTTTTGTGACCCGGTGGTATAATAAAATACTTTAAAAAAATAGGAAAAAAAAATAGGCTGAAGACACCACTAGTGGAATTATTCTGATTTTTTTTCCTGTAATATTGGGGATTAGGTTTCTGGGAAGGAGACCCCTGAGGCGAAGTGCCATTTCTACCACATTGCATTAATTGGAATTTTAGCTGGTCTTATCACTTGACTGAGTTTGTCAGCTTTCCTTGCTAGAATGAGGGTCTTTCCCCACTTCCCTAGCTCTACACTTCTGGAGGAAGTGACTGTGTACAGCTGTAACAAAGGAGTAAGCCTTCATGACCTTCTGGAATTAGAATACCGCCACAAATTACTTGAAAATCTGCACTGGAGAATTATCTCTTGTCTTCCATGTTTAATTTATTCAGTAATTTATCTCTATATATGCATATCACTAATTTTATTCTATAACTTACATATGATGTTAATTATAAAATTATAGAACATCGGAGCCGTAGCGATAGCCCAGTGAGCAGGGGCGTTTGCCTTGCATGTGACTGGCCCATGCCGGCCTGGGTTCGATCCCAGGCATCCCATATGGTCCCCTGAGCACCGCCAGGAGTGATTCTTGAGTGCAGAGCCAGGAGTAACCCCTGAGCATCGCGGGGTGACCCAAAAAGCAAAAAAAAAAATTATAGAACATTAAAATATTATATTATATTGCCTATATGAGTTAATTTATAATTCATGTTAAAATATTTATATAAATATACTAATATGCATATGTGTTTTTGTTGAGATATTTATTTTGTACTTCAGGCTATAATTCTATTCCTTATTGGGTTGCTCAAGTTATTTTAGTTTTGTTCATTGTGAGCGTTATCAGTTCATTCTGATGTTCTTTTTCCCAAAAAATTGATCAACTTTTATTTTAACTGATCAAAAAAAAATCTTTTGTGACCCTAGATAAGGGACCATAACTGAGAAATTTCGTGAACTGTGATAAAGTGTAAGAAATCATTGTCCTTTGTACACAACTTTAATTGTCACTAGTATGGTATCCAGAGCCCTTGTATGAAGACGGGTATGGGGCGAGAGTTGTGGTTGGTCCTTCTGTTCTAAGGAGGAGGTGTGTGGCACTGGGCTCCTGGGGTCAGAGCAGAGGCTTCCAGCTCCTTTACCATCCCTTTCTAGGAAGAATATAGTGAAATGCTCCCTGGATTTGAGACTGGCTGGCCCCTTAAGGAAATTTCCTAGGTAGGGCTGAGAAAGTGTTGAAGTGTCGACTTGCTTTCATGCAGCCCTTCAAGCAAGGTTCTCTGTGAGTCCCTTGGGCAGGTGACCTCAAAGCCCAGGGCTCCCAATGGGTCCAGGGCTTTCTAAGCACCACATTTCATCCTTAGAACCAGATGGAGATGATCTATGGTCCACGAAGGGAACTGAGGATCAGGGTTCTTCAGCACTGGCCTTCGATGGACAGAGGATCAGGGTGCTTTAGCACCGGCTTTGGCAGACCAAGGATCAGGATGCTTTAGCACTGGCTTCAGTGGACCGAGGATCAGGATGCTTTATCACCGGCTTTGGCAGACCGAGGATCAGGATGCTTTTAGCACCAGCTTTGGCAGACCGTGGATCAGGATGCTTTTAGCACCAGCTTTGGCAGACCAAGGATCAGGATGCTTTGGCACTGGCTTTGGCAGACCGAGGATCAGGTTGCTTTCACACTGGCTTTGGCAGACTGAGGACCATCAGGATGCTTTGGCACCGGCTTTGGCAGACCAAGGATCAGGGTGCTTCAGCACCAGCTTCTGTGGACTGAGGATCAGGGTGCTTCAGCACCGGCTTCTGTGGACTGAGGATCAGGGTGCTTCAGCACCGGCTTCTGTGGACTGAGTATCAGGGTGCTTCAGCACCGCCTTCTGTGGACTGAGGATCAGGGTGCTTCAGCACCGGCTTCTGTGGACTGAGGATCAGGGTGCTTCAGCACCGGCTTCTGTGGACTGAGGATCAGGGTGCTTCAGCACTGCCTTTGGCAGCATCACTAACTCCCTGCTGGTTTGTGGCGAGGATGCGACAGCCACCCTTGGGAGCACCTGGCTCGTGAACATTGCTGTTGGGGCTGACAATGTGAGGGAGCTCTGTGGAATGGGGTAGGGTATGGAATGTGGGACCCCCCGGGGGCCCGGCCACTGTGGTTAGTGTGGCTGCCTCTGGGCGGAGGGAGGATAAGGTGGGGCTTAGGTGATGCTGGGACTCGAGCCCGGTTGGCCATATGCGGGGCAGGTCCCCTAACTGCTGTTATCACTCCTGTCCCTCAAGTCATTCATTTTTATCCATTAAATTTAATTTTCTCCCTTTATTTACAAAGTTGTTAATAATACAGTTATTACAGACATTCAGTATTCCAACATCAATCCTATCCACCACTGTGAGCTTCCCTCCACCATTGTCCCTATTTTCCCAACCACCCCAAGACTGGGCCCTTTGCAGGCACAAAATAATTTATTTTTCTATTATTTGTTGCAACTAAATGGCTAATGCAATTATCAGAAAATACTTTAGCAAAAGAAAATTTGTGAAAATTGTTGTATTTCACTAAGGAGAAATTTAGTCCTGGTCTGAGGGTTTGCTAAACTGTTATTGCAGGTTGAGTCTCCTGTATTAAGGTTTGTTGACGTAGCTGGTGTCTATGTTACTTTCCCAACAAATCTGGTGTGCTGCTACTGGGATGTCAAAATTACCGACTTTGGAGGTGTCGTGCAGCCAGAAATGCAGCCTCATGCTCAGAAACTCTAGAGGTTTTTATTTTTTTGCCTTTTTTTGGGTCACACCCAGCAATGCTCAAGGGTTACTCCTGGCTCTTCGCTCAGGAATTACTCCTGGTGGAGCTCAGGGGACCATATGGGATGCCGGGGATCGAACCCGGGTCGGCTGCGTGCAAGGCAAAGGAGAAACTGCAGAGTTTTTAACTGGGCATGAACTTACATGGCAGTGGTTGTGGGGTGTGGGTGTGGCTAGTGGGACTTCTAGAAGTACAGGGTGGGGGAGTTGGGCAAGGCTGCCTGCCTCCGCCTCTGAGCGCTCAGCCTGCAGACCAGCGTACCTGAAAGCCCCTTCTGAGCTCTCAGCCAGAAGACCAGTGTACCTGACGGTTTTCAGCAGTCTGGCATCTCTGAGGAGCTCAATCCTGAGCTGGTGGCTCAGGCCGTGGCATGGTGGCAGCTGTGGGGGCATGAGTGTGGCTGCTGGCATTTGTCAGGGCAGGGGACTCAGCCCTCCAGAGGGCGCCCCAGCACCCTCTTAGGAAATGGGAACTTCCTAAAATGAGTCATCTTAGGAAATGGGAACTCAGAGGCTACTTCTGGCTCTGTGCTCAGGGATCACTGCTAATGTTGCTCAGGGAACCCTCTGCAGTGCCAGGGATCAAACCAGGGTCCATGATATGCAAGGCAAGTGCCCATTCGCTGGATTATCTTCTGAACTAGTCAGGGACTTTACAGCTCTGCAGGTTTAGGTGTAAGGGAGCCGTTCCAGGAGACAGACACTGGCAGGTGCCTGCCCTTTTCCCCCCACCCTCTGTGGGAGATTCCTAATGAAGCCTGAATGACACAAAAGTGCTAGTGTCTATAAATCCTTCTAATAAAAGAAAAGGAAAAGAGACAAACTGGATTTGGGTCACAGTTTTCTCCTTCACCAGCAGCCACGTTAGTCCAGAAGTCAAAGTACATCCCATGACAAAACCTTCACGGGGAGAGTGTTTACCCGTCAGGCAACCACCAGGCTGCCCAAGTGAGAGGGAGAGACCGATCCCAAGGAGCCAGAGGGGAATTATCTAGCTGTGCTTTGGAGAAATTCAATTTAAACAGGACTTTTACTCATGGCCCTCCTCCCACCTAAACTGCTCTGTCTGACTGCCAGGACAAAATGGCACTGGGATTAAAACTGCCAGCCTGAGAGCCAGTGAGGAGCCCACTCAGCTCTGAGAGCCCCAGGCCTGCTGGCTGGGCACCTGACAGTGTCGTGTTGGCCCCGGTTCATGAACCAACCCAGCCAGCTGCCTCTCTGCCCATGATCACCCCAATCAAAGCCATCTGCATCCAAGGTGCTCCAGGGACAGGATCTTGACGAAGCCTGGAGGTGGATGGCAACACAGCCTCCTTTCCTGCTGAAGGGGCCGAGGTAGAACGCTGCTTGCCCGACAAGGTGTATTAACAGAAAGGAACCCTGGCCCCATTGCTTTCCAATAGCCGTGTTGGCTCAAGGAATGAGCCCAGTTCTCTTCCAGTACCTGCTGTTCTGGGCAGCTGGGTGCAAGCTGGGCTGTTTGCCCAGTGATGGGGACTTTGCCTTCCTCATCCTTTCCTGGGGAGACCTGGGGACAGCATGTTTCCTGGAGTGTCACCCACACTAGTTCTTGGTTCTCAGCATGTGCCTCATCTGAGGGAAACTTACCCACTTCACAGAGAAGCAGCCGCTTGGCTGCCAAAGTGGGATGGCCATGGAGGTGTGTCTCCGGCACACATGGTACTCACTGTGCATGAGAACTGGAGTCTCAACACACATGATGCACATACAAATCATACAAGTGCATGCACACATAATACACACACAAGGGCACAACTCACACAGTGTATGATTGTATACACACACAGCTCACAATACATGGACATATAACATATACATAGTGCATACATTAACGCATACAACTCACATATATATACACAATATATATACACACAATTCACACAATACCTGAATACATACTATGTGAACATAAGGCATATATAGAACTCACGCAATGCATACAGTATATACACACAATGTATACACAGACAAGTCACACAATACACGCACACATAACATTTACACATACTCAATTCACATTACCCACACAATACAGCCATACACACAACTTACACTGTATATATACAACTCATGACATAGACACAGAAATCACACAATACACACATCTAACTCCTATAACTCACACAAGCAATTTTAGCCTCTAATTCTCTCCCCGCCCCCTGCTCCCCAAGAATGTGATGGGAGAAAAGCACCTCAAGATTCCATCAAAATCACGGGGCTGGCTGTTTAGTCAGGCCCAGGGGAAACAGCGAATACCCGTTAATATAGTCTGAAAAGAGCCTGGTTACTCTTTAAAAATCTTGTTTTGGGGCCATACCTGGCGATGCTCAGGGGTTACTTCTGGCAGTGCTCGAGGGACTATGAGAGATGCTGGGGATCAAACACAATTTGACCATGTATAAGGAACTGTTGCTCCAGCCTAGTTCCTTTGCACAATGAATGGAACATTTATGATTTAGGTAGAGATGGAATAGAGAGAAGGAAGGAGGGCTGCTGGGCCTGGGAGAGAATTCAGGGTGTTCTGGGATTAGTTACAGTGAAGACATGTGGGGTTATTTTTCATTGAAAATTTAGTTTCCATGCTTTGGTTCTTATAAATGATGCTGCAATGAACATAGGTCCACATATGTCTTACAAATCAATGTTCTTCGGTTAAATGCTAGAAATGGAATTTGCTGGGTCATCTGGTAGCTGTATTTTTAAGGTTTTGAGGAACTTCCATGCTATTTTCTGGATAGTTGGCACAAAGTTACATTCCCACCCACAGTGTTTGAGGGCTTCTTTTTCTCTGCCAAAATGATGAAGAAGATGTCATATATATTCAATACATATGAGGAATGTGTCATACATATACTCAATAGAATGACTCAGCTCCCAACAAATGAAATTTTGTCTTTTGTGACAACAGGGTTGGAACTTGACATTGGTGGAATAAGTCAAAGTGAAAGATGGTTTCTCTTGTAGGTGGAGGATAAAGAAATAGAAAATATCTGGAACAAAGCAGAGCAGAATGGGAAAGGTGAGTTAGATGGTGGTGGTGGTACTAGATTCTGGTGGACTGGACAGTGCCCACACAGGTGTGAAGCCACACTTGTGAAACATGTCATGCTAACGAATGCTACATCAGTGAACCAAAACAATGAAAATGTGGGCTGAAGAGGCTGGGGCAGGAAGGGCATTTGCCTTGCATCCCCCCAAGTCAGCTTTCATCTCTGGCATCCATAGGGTCCTCCGGGGAAGTAATTCGTGAGTAAAGAGCTGGGGGGTAAGCCGGGGTAAGCCCTGAGCATCAAGGGGTTTGACCTGAAAGCTAAAAGCCAAAATCAAAAATAAAAGATCAACCCCAAAAGACAAACACCCACTCCCAAAAAAAAACCTCAAACCCCCAGAATGTGGATATATAGACACTGTCTGATTTCAGAAGGCAGAGAGATGTGCTCCTGTACTGTTCAAAGGTGGGGGAATTCTATCCAGGTGACCAAATGGCCCCTTCAGTAGCACGCTGCCCCTTCTTCCTCCCACAGGGCAGAGCCTGGTTCAGAAAGCCTAGTTGCAGCCACAGGGGAGGTGGGATGGGCTAGATAGTAACTTCCCCAAATTGTAGCCCAAGAGAACTTGGGGGCCAGGGAGGACGTGACACTGTGCATGCCAGAGAGTGTTTGGGGCATCACTCTCAAACGCCCGTGCCTTTGTCTCCATCATACAGAAATTGCCTTAGACTTCAAATGTGTGGTGCAAGATTGTGTGTGGGGCCACATGACAAGCCCACCTCGGGTGTGACTTCTGTCGGGTGTTGGTACTTGTCTGTTGGGGGAGCGCCGCTGGGGTCCCCGACAGTGCTGGGAAGCGAAGTTCCCTTCTACCTCCGAGCCGGCGGGGAATGGATGAAGACTCAGGAATCCGATGCAGTTTTAAAAAGGGCTTTACTATCACAGGTTCCAATATACAATCCAAGAGCGAGAAAACCTCCGGACTCTGGGTTCCCAGCTAGGCCCCAGCCAGGTGTAGGCCAAGATGGCTGCCACCACGTGTTGAGGCCCAAGAGAGAATGGAGAGGACGGAGAAGCAAAACACCAAGGGAAGCCGAAATGGCAAAAGGGGAAAAAAGAGAGAGATTCTTTCTTCTTACAGCTTATTTTATAGCTATAAATCCGCCCAAAATCCCCAGCCCAGCCGGGCTATCTAGAGATGAAAACAGGAAAACAGCTTCATAGAATGTAGCAACTTCAGGAGATCATCTGGTTGTTTACAAGGACCCAGAGCTAATTAAAAGCCTCCTAGCAGAGCTGGGAGAAGCTATAAGCTAAATGTAACTTCCCCTGGCAGAAGGATCAAATGCCCTCAGGTAATTTCTCCCAGCACCTCACCTAATATATTGAGCCACTATCTGCCTGGAATTGCCTTTTATAGGGTAGAGAAGGGGGTTTCTGAGATGGCATGTCTCTGTACCAAAGACTAATACTAATGCCAGTTAAATATTTCTCCAAGCCTTCACAAGAGTCTCGTCTACTTCATGGTAGTTTTGTATTTTAGTTGCCTTTGAGTTATCAGGGGAGCCATGCTTGCTTGCTTGGAGGCAAACAGCATTTCTCTCTGGTCTAATTACTTAGAGATCCAACGTGGCCAGGCAAATATGCTGGTAAGATCTAGCTAGTCCCACGATGATTGTGGTAGCATGAGAGAATATTTATACCAGCCAGTACAGAATACATGGCCAGATAAGACTGCCACATTCAGACTACCCTCCTATCTATGAAGAGACCTGCAGGAGGCAATCCAGGACAGATGCAGAGGCCTAGGCTTTTAGGTGTCCTGCAACACTTGTCCTTCTTTCATCCACACTGGTTCTGCACTGGGGACAGCCAGTGGTACCCAAGGCAGGCCCCCAAAGAAACACGCATGGAGTCTTGCCCGGAAGACTGTTTCCCACTGGGCTTTCGTTCAGCTGATGGTTTTGCAGCACTCTGTGGATGCTGCTCGGTTTGCCAGCTGAGAGTCAGACGCTTTAGGGAAGTGACAATTGGACCCATGCAATCATGAGCCCAAGAATGCAGGTCCAGAGTGGTTGGGTCTTTTCCTTCTTTCTTTTTTGGCAACACCTCTTGGTGCTCAGGGCTTATCCCTGGCTCTGCACTCAGGGATCACTGCTGGTGGTGCTCAGGGAACCATATGGGGTGCGGAGCATCAGTTTGTCAGTGTGTAAGGCCAAAACCCTAATTGATGTACTATTGCTCCAGCCTAATTTGGTCAAATTTTTTTTATCTTCTTTATAAAGAGAAAGTGAGGACAGGAGGGATAGTACAAGGGTTCAGATGTTTGCCTTAATGTTTTCATGGGTGTACAGGACTTTGATCACTAACACTCCATATGGTCCCCCTAAACCCTGCTAAGAATGACCCTTGAGCACAGAGGCACACTCCACACAGATGATGTGCTCCAAACACACACACACACACACACACACACACACAAACATAATGAAGAGAACAAAGAATCTGGAATAGGGCCCCTAAATTGGAAATCATTCATGCATTCAACAAATATTTCCCACAGGATCATATGGTTTCCTGCATTCTTCCCTCCACACCCCCAGTTCTAGAACCTTTTCTAGAGGTCAGTGGGTTTGTTTATGTAAACTCAGTGGGTGACTGGGTAGTATGCAGAGAGCAGGGTGGGAAATGCAAGATTTGTTGGCTAGAAAAGTCACCTCTTGAGCTTGAAGATAGTACAGTGGTTAGAGTTGGATTCCCGCCCACATTGTCCCCAGATAATACGCTGGTTAGAGTTGCATTCCCGGCCCACCTGGTCCCCAGGTTAGAGTTGGATTCCTGGCTCACATGATCCCAGAGCACTTCTGGGGTGACTCTGGTATCCCTGGCTAAGCAGGGCCCAAACAGCATCACATCCGAGGCCTTTGCATTGCACTGCTGAAAGTCACCAGTGGGGCTTGGGGCCTCCTGAGCAGGCCTTCCTTCCATTTCTTTGGGGGTGCATTCTGATTTTCTTGCTGGGTCTTGAGGAATTCACAGCTATAGAGGTTTAAGACTATTGGGCTCGGTGAGGCAGAGTCCCAGAAGGGGAGCTGGGTCCAAACAACTAGAATCTGGCGCCTCTTCCTCAGGCTGTGTGGTGGCTTCTTTATTTATCTAGATCTCGGTAGACTAAGGAACAGGGTGAGCAGCCTATATGGAGAGAGTAGCGCAGTGTAGTGGCCTGGCTCGGTGTGCCTGCCCTTTAGGTTCTGAGTG
Source organism: Cryptotis parvus (assembly GCA_021461705.1). Taxonomy (NCBI): domain Eukaryota; kingdom Metazoa; phylum Chordata; class Mammalia; order Eulipotyphla; family Soricidae; genus Cryptotis; species Cryptotis parvus. The sequence continues at coordinate 115,140 of JAJIBD010003025.1, forward strand.
TTGCCCATAGGGGTTGCAGCAGGTGCTCTGTTTCAGTTTTTCTTTATTTATTTTTCAGGCACTCTGTTTTAAAGGACTGTGCTGCAGGCCTTGTAGCTGTGTTTTGTGGCCACAACTTTCTGGCTTGTATTTTCAGAAGGTGATTTTCCTGTTTGACTCATTATTCATGGATTCCAGATCCCCCTACAGTTTGGAAGCAGACGGAGTTGGCTGATGGGTTAGGGGCAAATAGCCTGTGAGATGCGGGGGTCGGCTGGGTGGATGTGTGTAAATATCACCTCGGCCAGCATAGCCCTGAGCTGGGCACAGATCAACACAGGCCCCCACCTGGGGATAGCGGTGGGTTCTTGGGCTTGTCGTTCTCAATCAGGCTCTCTCTATAAGCGAGAGAAGTCAAAGTTAGTAAAAAAAAAATTATAGAAACCATATGTGTGTGCAAAAGCATATTGCTTTCTTTTGTCTGCCTGGTTGGTAAAATGTGTTGCCCTTTTCCTTGGAGCTCTTTGGAATTGGCAATGACGTGGTGCCCTCGGGGAGAGGATTACTTTTCACGCAGGACAAATCCAGAAAAAGGAGCATTCATTGCAGGAATGAATTGTAGACATTTCCAGCCACTGTCTCTTTTAAATCCAAGGTATTTAGGGACCTACTGGAGCCTGTAATAAGCCAGGCAGGCCCAGAATACAAAATAATTCTAGAAGTTTCATGACCCCAAAGAAGAATGTCTTAGCTCCCCTCCCCCATCATTTTCCTTCTCTTTGCAATTGTTGTAAACTTTGTTTACTGTAATTGAGGGACCAGCTTTGAAACCTTGGCTTTATTCATTTGCATCGTGAGCCATGGAGGCCTGGCTTCTTCCCTCTACTCCTTTCTCGATTTTAGGAAATAATGTCTGCTACTGTGCTTTGATTAAGTAGTTATTTTTGACTGTGAGATACTGGTGATGCTCAGGGGTGACTCCTGGCTCTACACTCAGGAATTACTTCTGGCAGTGCTCAGGGGACCATATGGCAGGCTGGGGATGGAAGCTGGGTTGGCCGTGTGCAAGGCAAGCAGCCTCCCCCCTCTGACCTTTGGACCTGTATTCTTACTGCTGTGTTTCTTCTTTTTAGTAAATTAAAAATATTTTTTAGACTTTCTAGTATTGCTTTTGGGCCACACTTGGTAGTGCTCGGGCTGACTCCTTGGCTCTGTTGCTCAGGGGTCACTTCTGACGGTCTCCGGGGACCATGTAGGATGCTGGGGATCAAACCTGGAGTTAGTTGTGTGCAAGGTAAGTCTTGTTATCCACTGTATTATCTCTCTGAGCTACAATTAAATTTTTTAAATTAAAATTATTTTTTATTTAGGCACTGAACATACAGTAATGTTAATATAAAGTTTTAGTTCTATGAAATGAAATGAAATGAAACTGTGGCAGTGGTGGAATGTCAGTCATTTCCAGAGGACTTGCACCCGCCCCCGCCAGAGGCAGCTGGTGGACAGAGAGTCTGTGGTGGAGGAGCAAAGGAAGCCTCAGTGGATGGTGTTGGCATTTAGCCATGCCAAAAAATCAGCTTGGATCCCTGCCTTACACCATAGACAGGAAGTAACTCAAAATGGATGAAAGATCTCGGTATTAGCTCCAAATTCATAAATTATGTCAAGGAAAACTTAGGCAGAGGCTTCATGATGTTGGTTCTAGAGACTCAGGGTCATTGGGTTTAAGTTTCATTAAAACTTTTTTTTTTTGCGGGGGTGAGTGGAGGAGGGGTTGGCTACAACTGACTTTGCTAAGGGCTTCTTAGCTCTGAGCTTTTTTTTATTTAAAAAAAAGCACTCTTTTTAAAATATTTATTTATTGATTTATTTATTTTTGTTTTTTATGGTCACACCCGGTGATGCTAAGGGTTTACTCCTGACTCTACATTCAGGAATTACTCCTGGTGGTGCTTGTGGGTCCATATGGGATGCTGGGGATTGAACCGGGTCAGCTGTGTGCAAGGCAAATGCCCTCCCTGCTGTACTGTCGCTCTGGCCCAGGTATCGCTCTGGATGGGGTTCATAGTAAACATATATGGTATCTGGGTCTGGTGCATGGAAGACAGTATCTTAGTACACCAGCTCTCTGGCCCTCAATTAATTATTTTTCTTTTTTTAAATCAGGGGCTGGAGAGATAGGTCAGTGGATAGGGGGCTGACTCTGGCATTTTCCTCTGAACGACATCTGGGCTCATGGTGCTGGAGGTTAAGCCAGCAAAAAGGAACTTGTGCTATCGCTTCAGTCCCATCCTAGCAGGAGGAGGTGGGGGGTCACAGCACTGTGTTTCCTGAAAGCATCATGGTGTGAAAGAGCTTGCTGGGTCCAGCCCCTTGGGAGTCCAGGGTAGTTACTTCTCCCTGCTGTCTGAAAAGCATTTAACATGAGACTCACCCTAGAGAAAAGGGTTTTCTTCCCAGTCCTAAGTGCCCTTTGAGCATTGTGCATTCTAGGATACTCTTTGAAGCTGATTTTTAGTAAACCACCAGTAAAATAAAAGCAGAGGCGACACATCATTGGTTAGCAGCATGGTCCCCAGAACTGCTTCAGGGGCATTGGGGAGTTCATTAGCAACTTTAGTGGTCAGCCCCACCCTAACCAACTGAATCAGTGGCTCAGGGGGCTTAGTGGTTGGGACTCAGCAGTCTGGTCCTTGGGGTGATGATTCTGCCAAAGTCTAAGCTACCGATAGATACTGATTACACACAGTGAATAAGTATGTGTCATGAAACCGGGCCAAAGATTAGTATTAGGCAGGCCAGTGGTCCTTGCCCAGAGTTAACGAGCTTATCCTCACTGCTGGGCAGTTGGCAGGCCACATCCTGTATTTTTTTGATTTCCACCTGAAGGGGCGTTATTATAAGACCAAACAGCCTATGGGATTTGATGGTCTCACCAGTCAGGTAATGTCAGAGTCAAGTTAATGGCGAGTGGGGATAGAAGAAACTCACACATCAGAGGAAGATGGATTGACAAGGACTGAGAACACATGGAAACATCCGACAAGGTTACATTCCAGTGTCACAGAATGTACATACTAGAGCATATTTGAGGATTTGGTTTGGTAGGCTGGGGGGACAGTGGGGAAATCACTGCCCAATTCCTTAGCTGTCTTTGGGGGGTGATGGAGGCTGGCAGCATTGGACTCCATAGACATGGGTCAGATGACCTCTTTCTTTCCCGATAACATTAACTCCTTGTTCAGTAAAAGGCTCTGTAGGTCACATTTGCATAAAGTCTCCTAACGGATGCTATGGTGGAATCATTACGGATGAAGTGTTATTTTTGTTTTTATGGTCACACCCGGTGATGCTAAGGGTTTACTCCTGACTCTACATTTAGGAATTACTCCTGGTGGTTCTTATGGGTCCATATGGGATGCTGGGGATTGAACCCGGGTCAGCTGTGTGCAAGGCAAATGCCCTCCCTGCTGTACTGTCGCTCTGGCCCAGGTATCGCTCTGGATGGGGTTCATAGTAAACATATATGGTGTCTAGGTCCGGTGCGTGGAAGACAGTATCTCAGTACACCAGCTCTCTGGCCCTCAATTAATTATTTTTCTTTTTTAAATCAGGGGCTGGAGAGATAGGTCAGTGGATAGGGAAGTGAAGAAAGCAAATTCCCTAAAATACCCCAAAACAAAACTCCAGAGGACCATTCACGGAGAGGAGAAATGGGGGACCCCTGCTGGGCAGGTTTCAGCGTGCTCAGGGTCTCCAGCCTGGCCCCTGCAGCCCAGTGTCCCCCTGGGGAATACACATAGGCCGCCTCTGGTGAGGTGAAGGAGGTTCTGTTCTTGTTTTTTTTCATCTCAGTCCAATTTGTCTCTGTCAGTAGTGATGCTGCTGCGGATTATAATGGGAAGAGTTGAGGGGGAGGCTGTGGGGAGAGAAGCTGTGACTCTGCTTCCCTGGAAATAAGGAATTGATGTCAGTGTACAAGTGAGGGCTGGGGAGTCGGGACGTGGGGTGGTTTGTTCGTTTCCACAAAGGGAGGGAGCTCAGCGGATGTCTATGCTTTACATTCACTCCTGTGTTTCTCCTCAGTGAAATAAAACACAATGTTAAGTTATCAACTGAAAACGGGGATGGGAAAAGGAGTTGCTTATTGGGGAGATGAGAATGACTTAAATAATGTTTGGAAAAATGGGGAAATAGATTTTCTCTGGAAGCATTGTAGGATTGCTAGCAGTGGATATGATCTTGATTTTTCCCCTGCAGCTCTGTCTGTTTGGGGAAGTACAGATTCGGCATTTGAGCAGCTCAGCTAAGCCACAGGTCTGAGGGGGAGCTAGGTGGGAAATGGCAATTATAGCAGAGGCCCAGCAGAGTAAACGTTCCGCCACAGAGTGGCCAAAGCGGCCTGCTCTGCAACGCTGCTGCTACCATCAGCGCCACCAGCGTCTGTCCCGTTACGTAACAGACAGATGTTTCCCGTTCTGATTCACACAGCCTGCAGGCCAGATGTTCTCCCCAGGCATGGTTTATTTAGTTTTTATTTTTGTTTGGTTTGTTTGCTTTGGGGTCACACCCAGCTGTTTTCAGGGCTTCTTCCTGGCTCTGTGCTCTGGGATCTTGTCTGGCAGTGCTGGTGGGGATCATATGGGTGCCGGGGATTAAACTGCAGCCTGCCTGCAGGCGACCTCCTGCCACTCTGCTGTCAATCCCACCCCAGCCCAGGCCTGATTTAAAGTACTGACTGCGACTGGACCGGGCTGCCACTAACTCCAATCGAACTTTCTGTAAATGCCTTAGTAAGAATAGTTTTTTAAATAATAAATCCAGGATGATGAAGCGACCACGGGGCATGTTGGGGTTGTACATAACGAAAAGCAGACATGACCTTGTGCTTGTCCTTGACTCCCAGAGTGTGGAAAGGAGGAGACCTGCTCACGCTTAGCTTCTGTGAACCTGTTTCCCTCCCACTGGGGAGAGAAGCCTGGAATCAAGTCAAATGGCAGTAGCTGGTGCACGCTTTCATTTCGGCTCTCTCCAGGGTAGTTCTATAACCGCGGGGATATGGGACATACTTCCTCAGTGTATTGAGGGAGCCTTGAGCTGGCAGATTAAAAATGCCCAACACCAAAACGCTCAGGTTCCTGCTCAGTGAGAGATGTGAGTTGGTGCATCTTCGGTAGCTGGCTTCCCTACCCCAAGTGCCCACCATGAGACATGGGTTTGTGCTGGGCCACGCTGGCAAGTGTTTTGTTCTTTTCTCTGGAGATGTGAGTGAGTGCCTTCTTGACTCAGATTTGTTCAGAGAACTGGATTGTTCCAGGAGGGCTGGTGGACTGAGCCTGCTGGTATCTTACTCCAGAGAAGTGACTGTGGAAAGAATGTGACCAGGCTCAGCCTTATGTCACCAGGGCTGTGGAAAAGGGTGACCTCGGTGGCCTCATTTAAAGGGAATTATCACAATTTATCCAATTGTACTGACTGCGACTAGACCGGTGCTTGGGGGCCTAAATTGTGCCTTGTACATTCCTAAAACACCCTAGACATTGAATTGAGCTTCCATTTGACCCAGAAGTAACAGAATATCCCCAGGGGCCCCAAAAACAAAAGTGAGAAGAAACATTTGCATGCCTGTGTTCCTTGCAGCAGTAACCACAATAGCCAAAATCTAGAACCAATCCAAGTATCCAAGAACAGATGACTAGATAAAGAAACTATGGCATATGTACACAATGAAATATTACTTAGTCATGGAAAAAGATAAAGTGCAATTTGCATCAATGTGGAGGGACTGAAGAGTCAGCTGAGGCAGAGAGACCGACACAGACTGATCTCTCATATATGGATATAAACATAATGAGGGAGTAACAGTACTTAAAGAAACAAAGAACCTGAGAACTGGTCTTGGGTGGGAAACTTGGCACTTGGAGAGGGCCTGGGGAGAGGATGGGGAGGGGGCAGGGGCTATCTGTGGTGGAGGGATATGTTCAGCTGGGGGAGGGAGGTGGAGGTGGTGCTGTTATGTGTGAAACCCCATCAGCAGCAGGACTGTAACCACAGTGCAAAAACTTATAAAAATAGTATGATTCTAATATCCAAGGCCAGGCAAAACATGGACCAGGAGGACTTGTCAGTGGGTGGACTCTACCGCCGGTGTGTGGGAGTCAGAGGTTAGGAAAGGCAGGGAAGGGACCAGTGTGCTAATAGTTGTTGGAAATGATAATACCAGCCTAGAACTGAGCATTGAATGTAGGCAAAGGGATATACATGATAACTCAAACCACAATGTGTAAGAGAAGAGAGAGAGAGAGAGAGAGACAGAGAGAGTGACAGAGAGACAGAGAGACAGAGAGACAGAGAGAAAGAGAGAAAGAGAGAGAGAGGGAAAGAGAGAGAGAGAGACAGAGAGAGAGACAGAGAGACAGAGAGACAGAGAGACAGAGAGAGAAAGAGAGAGAGAGAGAGGGAAAGAGAGAGAGAAGAGGCAAAGTACCTACCATAGAGGCAGCCTGGAGGAGGGAGGGAATCTGGGGACATTGGTGGTGGGAAATGTGCACTGGTGAAGGAATGGGATGGGTGCTGGAACACTGTATGACTGAAACCTAATCATGAACAGTTTTGTAATTGTATATCTCATGGTGGTATAATAAAAATAAAAAAACCCAAAGAAATAAAGCAGAAAAAAGTGCCGGACTGGTGGATGGGGGCAAATGGAGAAGGGGACATTGGTGGAGGGAAGTGGACACTGGTGAAGAGATCATTGTTGGAACAGTGTTTGCCTGCACCTCGCCTCCCGAAGAGGATGGTAGCCTGCTGTCTGTCATCTCGGGCGGGGGCTGGTGAGAGGGAGGGTGCACCTTTTTGCCTTGGATCTGACGCTGGCAGGGCATTGGGTCCTGAGGCAGAGAAGGGCCGGGGATGTGTTATGGAGAGGCTGAGCCCCCTCCCTCCCCCATCTTCCAAAGGTGGTAGGGAGAGGTGGGGAAATAAAGTCAGACATAGGTGTGAACATCCTACAGTCATTCCTGCGTATGTTGGGACCCAAAGGAAGCCATCATGCTGACTTCTGGGTGCTGTGGTGCCATCGGGTCTGTGCTATGCCATAAAAATGCTCTTAGCAATCTGTCGGGCAATTGGCATGGAATTGTCTGAATAGCAATAGGCCAATGAAAAGATGGTAGGAGGTAACCTGGAGGGTGATCGATGGGGAGATAACATGGAAAGTGAATGATGGGGGGTAATCTGGAGGGACAATGATGGGGAGGTAACCTGGAGGGTGTTTAATGGGGAGGTAACCTGGAGGGTGTTTAATGGGGAGGTAACCTGGAGGGTGTTTAATGGGGAGGTAACCTGCAGGGTGGTTGAAGATGGTGTATATATCTCTTAGAATAAGTCTGTGTAACTGCTTATTCTTCCTTGGGCATGTCCAGGAATTGCTTAATGAGAGGGAATATATAAAGGATGGGATTTCCCAAGATCTCTGGGATGCGAGTGAGATTGCGTTGCTTGTTCTAGCGCTTTGAAGAGGAATGTCTTGTCAGAGACAAGTGCTTGAGGATGCAGGGAAGTCTATGCAACACACACGGCCCTTGGCCTTCAACCCTACTACAGGCAATTGCTCTGAACTTGATGCAGTCTGTATCCTTCCCAGCTCGGCGAAGGCACTAACAGTAACTCCCGATACCTCACTGCCAGGAGGATTATAACAGCCCTGAGCACACAGTCCCAGAGGGCTCCTCGTGCGGGGAATGAAGTCCTGAAAGTTCGCTATTGCCAGCTTCTGGGAGTGAGATTTTTTCCCATTGGCTCCTCCAGTGGATTTCCTCCAGCGGCCTCAGGCGGAAACTGCCTGTCCGTGGTGCAATGCAGCAGTATTAGCATTCTGGTCAGACCCAGCTTCTCTCTCCCTGCCTGTGATATATGGCTGTCCACGGCTTCTGTGCTGCCTTCATGGACCCTGGGAGGGCAGTAGCTGGACTGCAGAGAAGTGGCGGAGCAGACCAGGAGAGCTTCTGTGCCTTCAGGGGTCTCAGGGACCATGCAGGAGCTGAATATCGGTGCTCTAAAGACGCAGGCATATGGAGATTCTCTCGAGGAGCCTTCCCTAAATGATGAGATACCAGCTCTCTGTGGCGGGGCCCCCTGTGGTCCCCCTCTGCGACTCTTGCTTTCCATATACTGTTACACTTGGTTTTTATTTATTTGGAGGGAGGTGGTGGCTGCAATCTTCAGTACACAGGGTCTCTTCCTGGCTCTGGGCTCAGGAGTGAGTCCTGGAGGACTGTATCTGCAAGGTCAGGGCTGTGCCCCATGCCTGGCCTGTTTGTATGTCCTAACACAATCTCATTTTATCCTCAAGTGGTTAACTCCATGGAAGGTGAGAAAAAGGAAGAACCGAACTGTTTAACCACAAAGCTAGCCAAAGTTTTCAAGGCCACATACACAATTCAAGGGGAATCAGAATTGATTTATTGGTTTGTTTTTGGTCCACACCTTGTGGTGCTCAGAGGCTTACTCCTGGTTCTGAGCTCGGGCGTCACTTCTCACAGGTTTGGGGAGACCATATGTGTGCCAGGGATCAAACACAGGTTGGGAGTGTGCCAGGCAAGCACCTTACCTGCTATGCTATCTGAATGGTCCAGGAATCAGAATTTAACTTTTTTTTTATTGTTCTGCTCTTCTCTTCTTCTCTTCTCTTCTCTTCTCTTCTCTTCTCTTCTCTCTCTCTTCTCTCTCTCCTCTCTTCCTCTCCCCCCTCCCCCCTCCTCCCTCCTCTCCTCTCCTCTCCTCTCCTCCTCTCTCTCTCTCTCTCCTCCTCTCCTCTCCTCTCCTCTCCTCCCTCTCTCTCTCTCTCTCTCCCTCTCTCTCTCTTCCTCTCCTCTCCTCTCTCTTCTCTCCTCTCCTCTCCTCTCCTCTCTTCTCTCTCCTCTTCTCTCTTCTCTTCTCTCCTCTCCTCTCCTCTCCTCCTCTCTTCTCTTTCTCTCTCTCCTCCTCTTCCTTCCTTCCTTCCTTCCTTCTTTTGCTTTTTTGGGTCACGTCTGTTGATGCTCAGGAGTTACACCTGGCTCTGCACTCAGTGATTGAGCCACCAGGCTCAATCACTACTGGTGGTGCTCTGGGGACCATATGGGATGAACCCAGGTTGGCCACATGCAAGACAAATGCCCAACCTGCTGTGCTATTGCTCTGTTTGGCAATGTTCAAGGATGCCCTTTGATTGACAACTACAGGCTTGAGGAATGGTAATGGCACCTGGGGCTGGAGCTGTTAAATGCAGAGACCAGCCCCTGTTCTGGGATGAGTGGTGCCCATCACCCAAAAAAACATACAATGCCGTCCTGTCCTCCAGTTCTGCAGAAGGTTACCTTGCTGGAAATAGTATCACTGCAGAGGTAATTAGTTAAGATGACCTCCTGCCAAACTCCGGGAGCCCCAGTCCAGGGTAATTCAGGGCCTCCTAAGAAAATGACCCTGTGAAGATACACTGAGAACTCTGGGAGAGGGAAGGAGGGACAGAGAACTGCTTCTTTATGCCATCAGGTGTAGCCAGGAGTGCTGGGCTTGCCAGGTGAGCCAGGTGCAGATTGGGCCAGAGCAGCCCACCCCTGCTGACATCAGAACTCCTGACTTCTGGCGTTCAGAAATCTGGGAGAAAACTGTCCTATTGTTTGATTTTGATGTTTTTTAAACATTTTTTTTGGAGGGTATACCTGGCAATGCTCAAGGCTTCCTCCTGGTTCTACACTCACAAATCACTCCTGGTGTGCTCAGGGGACCATATGGAATGCTTGGGATTGAACCCGGATTGGCCGCATGCAAGGCAAGTGCCCTCCCCCACTTATATTTCTCTTGTTTGTTTAAGTCACACAGTTTGTGCCCATTAGTTCTGGCTGTCTTGGGAAATCAATGCCCCCGACTGAGACTCAGGCAGCCCCCAGATGTCAGTAGTGCTTGACTGAGAAGGTCTATGCTCAGAGAATGTTGCTCTTCCTTTCAGCACAAACATCCTTCCCCTCCTTTTTCCAAGGGTTGCTGCCCAGCATTCCAGCAGAGATGTGGACCACTTAGGCCTATATCCAGAATGGTTATAGTGAACAGAAACCAGTCTTTCACAGTGCTGAACATGACTGGTCCATCTGGCAACTTAATTAGCCTTGATCTGCCTTGGCGGTGAGAGGTCCTGATGGCTGCGCCTGAGAGATTGTCATCGTGTTTACACAGAGCAAAACTGCGTTTCTTCCTGGGCCCGGGCTGAGTCTCTGCCTTCTAGCACTTGGCTGGGTGGTCTGGGATTTTAATATCATATTCTCTTTTTATTAGTCTGTTTTTTTTCTACACGGCTTAGGGCTGTGTTTTTACCCCAAACCAAAGAGTGCAATTTCTTGAAAATCAGAAAGGGAAACATTCGCTCCCCCACCCCCGACCATAACCAGAAGACCTGTGTAGCAGGAAGAACAATTTTCCCCAAGCCAGCAAAACAAGCCAGTCCCTGCAGTTTGCTGATTCATTATCTAGTAAAGCGTTATTAAGCTCCAGGATGGATGGGCTCGAGCTCATCTGTCTTGGGGATGTTAAACCCATTTCACTAACAAACTGGCATTTGCAGACCTCTGCCTTGGCTTCCTTGAATGTGAGTTTAGTAAATTGAATAATAAAGGCAGTGTTTCTGGCCTGTGCTCTGTGGGGGACTGTCTCCCACTCTCCATGAGCAGGAGTATTTGAATCACACTGCGTAACCAGGCTCACTTCTACAACACAGGACACAGAATCCCTGTTCCCAGTGGCAGGCAACTTGCATGGATTCAGGAGCTAGTGATTCTTAGGATTAGGCAGAGGCTTTTATTTTCAATCTTTTAAAATGTTTTTCTTTTTCAAAAAATGGTATTTAAAAATAATCATTCTTGGGGCTGGAGTGATAGTACAGGGGTTAGGGCACTTGCCTTGCATGTGGCTGATGGGGGCTCAATCCCGGCATCCCATATGGTCCATGAGCATCTCCAGGAGTAATTACTGAGCATAGATCCTGGAGTAACCCCTGAGCATCCCTGAGACCCCAAATATATTCATATATATCCATATATATATTCTTTCTTTATATTTATGTGTGTATATATTATATAATAATATATACTGATATATGGATGACTATTTCTCTTAAGTAGGAATTACTCCTGGCGGTGCTCAAGGGACCATATGAGATGCCGGGGGAATCGAACCCGGGACAGCCACTTGCAAGGCCCTACTCACTGTGCTATTGCTCTGGCCCCGACCATGTCAGAGACTCTCAGACATGGGGCAGAGCTGCTACTTGCTCTCCCTGTGCCCAGCCACTCATGAGGCGCCCGGGAGGCATGGCGGGTTCTAGCCCTGGACTGCCAGCCCAGCAGAGCCTCACAACAAGTCAGACGACCTCCGGACTCCATGGGGCCGCTGTTTTCCACATCCGGACTTCTTTCTTGTCACACCTCCATCCAGCAGACCAGTCTATCACAGCCTGGATCATTGACACCCATGTAGTAGTTTTTTTTTTTTTTAATCCGGCCCAGGTATGCTGAACCAGAGACTCTCAGACATGGGGGTAGAGCTGCTACTTGCTCTCCCTGTGCCCAGCCGCTCATGAGGTGCCCGGGAGGTTGGTGGGTTCTAGCCCTGGCCTGCCACCCCAGCAGAGCCTCACAACAAGCCAGGCGATCCCCCTACTTCATGGGGGCTGCCATTTCCACATCCAGACTTCCCTCTTGTCCCAACTCCACCCAGCAGACCAGATTATTACAGCTCGACTCCTACGGCTGCTAGCGGCCATGCAGTTCATCAATAAATGCTTTATTTAGAGGTGACTACAAGAGTATGCCACCCGCATGGCAAGTCTGGCAAGCTGCTCATATCGTTTTTGATATGCCAAATACCAGTAACATTTCTATTAGGTCATTCCCATGACCTAATATAATGGTTTGAGGCTCTTTATGTTCCTGGAGCAAGTGGATACCTTTGGGTTCTACTAGCATGTGACAGGACATATGGAGATATTACTGGTGCCTGCTCTAGCAAATAGATGATGAACGGGAAGATAGTGATAGATAGTGATAGTGATATGGAATATAGTATATATCCAATATATACAATGTACATATATTTATACATATATGTATAGTATACATAATATAAAATACATAGATATATATGTGCTATCATATATTGTTGGGTGACATGTCCTACTTTAAGCTCCAGCTACACTTAGCTTGCAGCCCCTCCCAGCTGGGCTGAAAGATTTTGGCGGGTTTCAGTCTATAAAAGAAGCTAGGATAAGAAAAGGGGCCTTTTTGCCCATTTGGCTTCCCTTGGCGTTTTCCTCTCTCTGTCCTATCCATTATCTGTTGGGCTTTAACAGGTGGTGGCTGCCATCTTGGCCTACATGTGGCCGGGGCCCAGCTGGGAACACAGAGTCTGGAGTTTTTCCTGTTCTTGGATTGTATATCAGAACCTGTGATAGTAAAGCCTTTTAAAACTGCACAGGATTCCTGACTTTTCATCCATTCCCCTCCAGCCATACCCTGGACGTAGAAGGGAACTCACTTCCTGGTATTGTTGGGGACCCCAGCGGCTCCCCAACAATATGTGTGAATATGTATTTATTCTTTCGGGTTGTGTATGTGTGCATAAGCTTCTGATGTAGATTCTTTACATCCACTGGAGAAACTTGGCGGAGGTTCAGAAATGAGCCCTGAATCCAGAGAGGTAGATGACATGCAGTCAGTGAGTCCTGGGCACTCCAGGAAGGGCACCCTAGAGCCCCAGAGACTGACGATGACCTTGGCCCTCCCTGTGACTTTACTGTGCCCTGAAGATGTTGCCTATCAGTGTGCCCAGGACAGGATGCCCTTCTGCTGCCATCTCACTGTCTTCCGAGGGTCCCAGGAACTTGTGAACCCTCAGTCTCAGGCTCAGTTTACTGGCCCAGCAACTAGCAGTGGGCAGATCCTGAAACACTCTTGGTTTACCCTGGGCTAATGGTCCAGCACCTTCTGGCTGCAGTGAACTCACTGGGAAGAATGAAAGCCCAGAAACTGGCCGAGACTCCCGGAGGCAGGGCTTGGGAGATTCGGGCAGTTTTCCCAGGCACTGAGCCAGTTTCTCACCTTTGTCCAGAACTAGTCTGTTCCCAAGGTCATCTCAAAAAGTGTGACCATGTAATGCTTCCCTGAACATTTTACTTGCCTTTACCTTGCTGTCCTAGGAGTAGGTAGTGGGAACAGTAGTAGTAGGCACAGGGATTGGAGCCTGGGTACTTGTGTTTACGGTCTGACTCTGTCTTTTTTTGGGTCCATGACCTCACTGCCTTGGACTTGCTTTGTCCGGTCATTCAGTGGAATGATACTTGTCTCATTCTATGAGTTTGGTGAGTGTCAGATTGGTAATTGTGTGAACAGGCTTTAAAAACAAGGTGGTATTTAAAGGGGGCTAATTAGAAATCTATTTTCATGGTTTCCTGGGATCATTTCCTCCATTAGTGCTCTCTCTCTCTCTCTCTCTCTCTCTCTCTCTCTCTCTCTCTCTCTCAGGGCCATTACTCCTGACCTCCTGGCTCTGTGTTCAGAGATCATTCCTGGTGGTAATGGACCACATGTGGTGCCATGAATGGAACTTGGGTTGGCCATCATGGCAATGTACCAAAGCAAACACCTTACCTGCTGTACTTTCTGTCACACTCTCCTGCTCTTCCTCCTCCTCCTCCTCCTCCTCCTTCTTTCTTCTTTCTTCTTGCTATACTATTACTTCAGCCCAATACTCCTCCTCTTTTTGATATGAGGGACCAGGGATTCCCTTTATTATCATCATTTACATATTAATTAATCAATTTGTTTATTGTATTTATTTATTTATCTATTTCTTTGTTTAGTGTTTTGGGCTACACCAGGTGATGCACAGGGTTATTCCTGGCTCTGTACTCAGGGATTCCCTCCTGTTCATGCATGGGGGACCTTACGGAATGCCAGGGATCAAACCGAGTCAGCTGCACGCAGGCAAGTTTATCATGTACAGTGGGCACCTGTTCCCACTGCCTTATCTCTCCGGCTTCAGGTAGCACTTTCCTGGCCACTTTACTTGGTCTTTCTCCTTTCTGTCATCCTGCTGCTCCTCCCCAACCTGCTTCCAATTCAATCATCTGCAGATGGGTCCTGTCTGTGCAAGTGTTCGCTTCTCAGTGCCCTTAATTAGGAGGACAATGGTTTATAATACGCCCAGCCTCCGTCCGCCCCGCCCCGCCCCTTTCCTGTATCCTAGGGTATCTTCCTTCCACAGCAGACTCTTATGATGTGCACTGGGATTTCATGTTGGTTTAGCAGCGTTGACACATCTTCCAGGTGAATTCTGTGACTGCTGTGGTGCCATCATAAGGAGTGGGGGCTGGTGAGGGAAACTGGTTTGGTGTGGTGATGCTTATCCTTTGGTGCCTGTGAACAGGTCCCCAAACCCACGTGTTTAGTATTCGCATGCATGGGAGTGATGTGGTTTCTCCCTGGGTGAAAACAGAAAATGGCAGCCTGGTGGTGTCTTTCTAGCCCTTCTGGTCCGGCTGCTTGCTTGCTTGCTTGCTTGCTTGCTTGCTTGCTTGCTTTGCTTGCGCTTGCTTGCTTGCTTGCTTTGCTTGCTTGCTTGCTTGCTTGCTTGCTTGCTTGCTTGCTTGCTTGCTTGCTTGCTTGCTTGCTTGCTTGCTTGCTTGCTTGCTTGCTTGCTTCACTTGATCACTTGAATCCTGTTGTTCATCAATTTGCTCGGCGGGTGCCAGTGACATTTCCATTGGACCCTATCACGTGCCAGTATAGCCCAATGGCATCTGGTTGATTCAGGAATATAAAGAGCCTCAAACCGTTCCTTCAGGGTTTTGACAAAGAAGTCTGACCATCTTGTAGGTGTGTAGCCACATGGTCTTTTGACATCCCATGGGATCCAGTCGGTAACGGCTCTTTCCTATAATTTAATCATTCTCTTAAAAAATTCCCTACAGACCTCATGGGACCTTCTAAGTGTGTGTACTATGGGTAGCTGCTTGCATTGTTCCTTTTTGGCAGAGCCACAGTCAGAAAAGGTGGCTTTGTTCAGATTTCTTCTTTTCCGTTAGTACCAAAACTGAGGGCATTACCTGCAGTCCAAAGACATGCCCACTTTCAGGCAGCGTTCTGTGAACCAATACCTTGGGCCTTTTCTGCGCCATCAGTCTCTTCCCTAGGAATCAAATTCTCCTGAATTAGCAGCAGGAAGCACCAGCCATGGCCCACGATGTGTAAACCACATAGAGCTGTAGTTGTGCTCAACACTTGCCTGTTCCTACTCCATTGGGAGAATTTGTGGGTCCTGATGATCAGAGCCCAAAGGCTCTGTCATCTTGACATTAACCTTTCTCTGCGTTTCCTATAAGTCCTCACGGGCCCTTCTAGGACAGGGGAATCCCAGTGTATGGGGTCACTGCCCTCCTTGTGGAACAGGTGTTTCTCTGAGGTATGAAGAAGGAATCTCATGACCTCATGACCCCATGGCTGGCCAGTGACTTACTGCCTTCCCTTACAAAGGGGCGTCTCTGTGAAGAACCATGCTTGCCTCACAGACTTTGTTCCTGTGAGGTTCATGTTTCACATTTCAGCATCTGGAGAGCAGCTCACCCAGTTCCCTCCTGTGAAAGGACAGCGATACCAGGTACTTGGCCATTCTCTCCACCCTCTTCTCAACTCTGCCAAGAAATACCAGCTAGTGTTTAGGGAGTGACTGGGTTTCCAGAGAGACAGGGGGCCCTTTTAAGGAGAACTCTTACATCGAAACTCACTCCTGAGGCCTCCTTAAATGGGTGGGGTCAGTCTCCCTGTGGGGAGGAGGTGGGTAACCCACCTTTGATCCTGAGCCCTGAGCTCCAATTAATTCTTTCCTCACTAGTCCTATGTTACAGCACTCATGGGTTATCCTAGTTATGAACAAACTGTGTTTTCCACTGAGCTCTTTTGTGAGTTCTCTCCTCTTAAAAATTCAGAAGGAAAGTGTGACTTGTGGATGGAAAATCTGCCTCAGACAGCAGCATTGCGGAACAACCTTACTGACTCCTAAAATCTCACAACCTCTGGAGAACCTTGTATTGGTTGTTGATCTTTTTTTTTTTTTTTTTTGCAGGGGTTGGCGGGTGGGTGGGTCATAGTCAGCGGCAGCGGCGCAGAGCCTTACTCCTGGCTCTGTGCTCTAGGATCATTGCTGACAAGCTCAGGGGGCCATATTGGGTGCTTGGATTGAACTTGGGTCCAGTGAATGCAAGGCAGGTATCCAACCTGCTGTAATAACAGCCCCTGTTGTTGGATTTTGGAGTCTAGATTCCCTTCACTAATTTATTTTCAATCATTTTTGGTTTTATTTTTTGGGCCATACCCAGCGGTGCTCTGGGCTCCTGAGAGTGCTGGGTACCACTCCTGGAGGTGCTCAGGAGACCACACCCAGATTGACCACATGCAAGGCAAACACCCTACATCTCTGGTTCTCAATAGCTTTTTAATGTTTCCAGGAATGCTTAGTGGTGGCCTGAGTAACTATTATCTCCCTTCAAACTATCTCTCTGAATCGGTATGACAGAAATTTTCCTACTTTGGGATAAACAAGCATTTCTCAAGTCTCCTGAGTTGGCCCGATCTGGGGTGAATTTATTCCTGACCTCCCTTCCTCTGTTCTTGGGGCCCACCATGCTTCCCTCCGGGGCCTTGCCAGTCACCTCTGCCTATGGAAAGCAGATGTGAGCTCCTGGACCAAATCCAGTGGCTGTGAGACCAGGATTTACAGGCAGGAGAAAGGCGATTTAGAGCTCATTAGCTCTGGTGATGAACTGACCCCAGGCCATGATCTTCTTTCTGGTTTCTAACCGTTGTGTGGGACGGTCTCTGCACTAGCAGATGAATGATGCCCCAGCAGGCAGTGACGCACTTTGCGATGCATTTGGACGAGGCAGCCCCAGGAAAAGGGAAAGCTGGGTTGTGACTGCATTCGGAGGAGCTGACGCCTCACTGCAGTCTCCCCTGCCGCAGCCCTCAGAGTGAGCGGCTGGAGCCCGGCTAAAGCTTTGCCTCCGAGGCGTCTATTGACGCGTTGCAGAGGAATTCACTTTGACGTAATGGAATTTTGTTTTCACCACCGCTCATCAACACAGCTGCCGTGGGCAAATGGAAATGTGTGTGGCCGTTGGCACGCTTTCGGGAATGACTGTGGATGGACTGAGGAACGTGTGACCCTGCACACTGGCCAGTGAATGATGATGAATACGAAGCAGCTACCTGAGATGCCGGTTCTGGAGAGATAAGGGAGAGTGGTGTGTGCCGCAGGGAGGGGAAAGCGCTGCAAGGGCGTGTTGCCCTCTTGGGCGAGTGCCAGTGACTTACAATCAATCATCGCAGGGGAGGCAGTTGTTCTGGAGCAGCCGGGAGAGGCTTTCTGGGAATCTTCCTGCCGTTTCCTCTTCATGGGGGAGACCCTCACTCTTCCTCCCGGCCTTGGCATTCTGCCTTCCCCCAGACCCTCCTCCCTTTATCCTGACCATCCTCTCTCCTGAGATTTGCACTCCCCTCTATACTCTCCAGACAGATCCTTGGGATCGCTGCCAGTTTGGTCCCTATGACTTTTTCCTTTGGTACACATCTGGGCGTACTCAGGATTTGCTCCTGGCTCTGTGCTCAGGAGTCGTTTCTGGTGGGGCTCAGGGGACTGTATGTGATGCTGGGGATTAAGGCTGTGTTGGGCACGTGCAAGGCAGGCAGCCTCCCTTCTGTACTGTCTCTCCAGCTCCAAGGTCTGACGACTTGCCTGCCTCCGGGTAACAGCACTTAATAACATGTTCCTGGAGCCCTAAGGGGGACCCCAGATCTCTAATCTCTCCATGCCTCTGTTTATTTTTCTTTTCTATTGATTCATCCTGAGATACTCAGTTACAAAACTGTTTCTGATTGTGTTTCAGTCATACCATGTCCCAACACCCAGCCCTTCACCATAGTCTGTTTCCCACCACCAGTGTCCCCTGTTTTCCCTCACCACTCCCCCCCCCTGCCAGCCTGCCTCTGTGGAAGACACTTTTCTTTTCTCTCTCTTCTTCCTCCTCTTTCTATCTCTCTTCCTCTTTTAGGCATTGTGGCTTCCATTATAGGCGCTGAAGGTTGTCATGTACATCCCTTTATCTCCTTCAGCACTCAGCTCTCTCCCAGAGTGATCATTCCCAACGTGTGCCTCAATTTATTCATGGCGGCCCAGTGGTGGCTCCTGTTCTTGGCCTGGCCTGAAGCAATCTGGTGCCACACAAAAATTTTAGTTGCCATTGGCATAGACAATGCTGTCTCCCTCCCCCCCCCCCCCCTCCCCACCTTCTGCCCTGTGTAGACAGTAGCTTGGAGGAAGAATCTGGGTTACTTGGGATGCATTGTCCAAGGTCAGGATGCTGCTTCAGAGTCGAAGGGACTCAGCCCTAGAGGGAAGAACTGTGTTCCCGGGACCCATCGACAGGACCTCAATAGTGCCACTGGGACTTAAGGAAGGGCCAAGGTCAGAGGGGCCCTGTCCACTCGGCAGTGCTCTTCCCCCACCAAGGTAACGTCCATCTCTTTTTCTTTTTTGTGTGGGGGTTTGAGCCTTAGGCTTAGGCCCCCTATGTGGGTGATTCTCAGCCGCCTGGAGCAGTACTGCTGAAGCCCTGTGGCACCAGGCCTTACCGGTTCATCTCAGTGGTGTTTGGGGTTCTCTTGGGGTACATCCGGTCATGTTCTGGGGGCCTGTAGTGCTGTGCAGGGACCAGTGAGCCACATTTAAGGCCTGTTCCTTGAGCCCCAGAGTCTCTCTCTGGTCTTAGACTTCAGTCGTTCCTGGCGCCCTAGAAGCTAGTTCGGGGACCTTCACATGTCAGAGCTTCTCTCGAAGCTTCCCACACCCAGTGTCACTGGACTTTTGGACCTGCACAGCTTTTCCTCATGACACACATACCAGCCTTGTTTCCTGGTGGCTTCTGCCTTCCCCCCCTCCATGGCTTCTTCACTGGGGCTCAAGCTTCCACGCCCACTCAGAGAACCTGGCAAAGGTGATGCTCAGTAATTGCTTGTGAATGAGTCACCAGCTTAGTTTGGGGATTCTAACCTAGGGGGTTTCGCCCAGGGAGATCAGTTGTTATGGAGGGAGGAGGCGGTGGGCTTTCACAATTGGTTGTGTTGACTTCATGTATCTCTTTAGTGACCTTGAGTAGCACCAAGACCATGTGGCCTTCACTTCATCAGTACTGTCAGGTTAGCCTGTGGAGGCAAGGTCAGCCAGATCCTGCCTGTCCACTCAGCTGGGAGTGTGAGTTCCCACAGGAAGGGGAAAGTGCATCAGAGAGCACCTGACTGGCTGCTGGAAATTTTCATCCATTTTACCAACAGGAGCCCTGTAGGGGTTCACCAGCTAGCTGTGCTCCTCGGGTAAGGATTGTCCATAGTGGACGGTGAGTTGCTGGTGCTTTGGGAAGGACTGGACAGCCCCATGTATGTGACCATGATCTATTTGTTTCTCAGTTCAAATTAGTCCTAGTGCTTAATTCCAGGGAATTATCCTTCTCATATGTAGCAATAGCAGTTGAGAAGAAAAAATGAGCTTCTCCGAAGCCAGAGGAGGCAGGTGAAATATGACAGAGTGTCCTGTTGCCTTTCCTCCATCACTGAAATGCATTTTACACATCACGGGAACTAGAGAATAACTCTTGCTGCCTTCAATCTTCCATGGTGAAAGAACCATGGAAACTTATTTTTCATTCACTCCCTCTGTATGATTACAGACTCCAGCCCATATGCCAGCGCTAATGACAAGATTAAGGTCCCATTCATGCCATTTGTTTCTCTTCTAAATAGTCAGGGACAGAGGTGCTGAATAGTCTTTCGAGGTTGATGTGGTGGTTCCAAAGCCACAGGAACAAATGCCTGGGGTGACCTTGCTCTTTATGTTCAATTGAATGAACGAGAGATAAGATCTATATTGTTTATGAAGTGTTAAGAGCCATAGACAGGGTTGAGAAATTTCTTTTGCTTCTCCTCTGGAAAAAACAAGGGGAAAGCATTGAGAATTCAAATGTATCCTCTCAAATCTCATAAAAAACACCTCAGACACTGCAAGGCTCTGATGGGATAGCAGGGCTTGCTCTGAGAGAAGCAGAGGTATAGGAACACTGCTAGTAAAGCTAGTGAAGCTAGCTGTGTTCCTATACAGTTCACAGTTGCTCATTGGTAGTATTGTTAATGGGTAGCCAGTTAGCAACTGTATAATCTGTTGGGTGCTAGAAAGGTTATTAACAGACATCAGATGTGCTGTCTTCTAAATTTCTTATCTTGTTTGGAAGGAAAGCTTTTTGCATCAAAAAGAGGTCATTGCTCGAGGACATTTGCTGAGTTTTGGAGGATTGAGCTGCCATTTACCTCTTCTTCCCTAAGAGTCTGGAGAAATCATTCAAGCAACGTTTGCTGAATGAGAGTGAGGTCTGATTTATTTCATGGGCAGTGACTCCAAGTATTGCTGCTTCTGATAAGTTGTACTGGGGAATAAGAATGAACTCTGAGGTCAGCGTAGGGAAGAACACAGTGCTCCCAGGTCAGTCTGTGTGCATCGAGTCTTGTGATTTCTAATGCCCTTACTAGCAAACGGAATGGAGAGGACCTCAGAGAAGAGTTAGTTCTGTGGGCACAAAGAAAAGGGTTCCAGAGCTGGCATCAAAGCTACAGGGATAGAGCTTCAGGGCTTCTGAGTATTAGGATGACCAGAAGTAGGACAACATAGAGGAACTCAAAGAACTAGATAGAGATTCAGAGTCATAAGACATGGTAGCAAAAGATGAAACAAGGTAACTAAGAAAATAGATAGGGGTATAGCTGAGGAATCCAGACAAAAGAAGCCCTGAAGAGAAAAGCCCTGAGCTGAAGAGACCTAAGGAAAAGGTCCTTATTGGATGACAGGCCTAGCTGACTTGGGAGCTTTGCTCTTTTATCCACTGCAGCTTAATCTATTTGCACAATCTTAAGCCAGGGTTCATACTAATGAGATCTCTCTTCTACGCAAACACCGATGGAGGGTGTGGCAGTTACAGAAGTCACCTTGACTCTGAATGAGTAACTTCTGACTTTATATATCTACTAAGACTTCTATGTTATCTAGATTGGGCACAGCTCCTCTTTATACCCACTGGACCCAGTGTGGGACAGTTAGAATGTACCAGGAGACTACCACCTTGGCTATGTTGAAACTATCGTTTAAGATTATAGGAAGGATCATACTAGTTTGCCCTCAAGCAAGTGAGTGTGACCCTTTTAGTATATGGAGAACAAGATACTCAGAATCACCTTGGTGCAGATAATAAGTAAAAAGGACCTTGTGGGTACCATCTAGATTACATGAAGCCCATGAAATTACTTTATACCAGCCTTCTCTGTCTTTCTAGTGTTTTACATAAAAGATAATATCACAATCTCAGAAGAAGGGATTAGTCCTTGGCATAATCATTTGTTTACACCTGTAGTAGTGTGTGGCACCATCCAACTACACTCTTTTCCCCTAATATTTTATTATACCACCGTGAGATATACAATTACAAAGATGTTCATGTTTGAGTTTTGGTCATAAAGTGTTCCAGCACCCATTCCTCCACCTGTGCCCATTTCCCACCACCAATGTCCCCACTTCCTTCTCCCTTACCCCAGCCTGCCTCCATGGCAGGTTCTTTGTCCCCTTTCTTTTTCTCTCTCTTTCTCTCTCTCTTCCTCTTTCTCCTTCTCGCTTCCCTTTCTTACACATTGTGGATTATAATACATACATTTGGAGGTTATCATGTGTATCTTTTTGCCTATGTTCAATGCTCAGTTCTCAGATGGTATCATCATTTTCAATGGTTATCAGTACACTGTTCCCTTCTCTGTCTTACCTAGCCTCTGACTACCACACATTTGTGGTATACCAGGTTTTGAGATATTGCATGGGTGCCCATACACCAGGGGGATCGGGCTGTGTCCAGCTGTGGAGTCCAGACCAGAGGATGACTGTGGTTGTGTTGTGTGAGGTTTTCTGACTTCTGGGAGCCTGGCGGAGGACAGGACAAGGAGCAAAAAACCTGCCCTCACCCCAAGACGCCCCCCCATCAGTCTAGCACAGGGTGTGCAGGCAGAGACTCTGCCCTGCACCTGAATACCTGGTGTCCAGCTGAGAACCCCAGCAGCAGTTCTGGGTGGGGCCACCGGGCCTTTGTGGAGGGAGTTAAGGTGGGGGGGAGGTGGCCCCAGTCCAGGCTCCCTAAAAAATCTGGTTAATGTAGTCACCGAGTCCTGATGCCTCGGCTTGAATTAGGCTACTCTCTTGGGTTGGGGTGTGCCCAGCTGTGGAGTCCGGACCAGAGGGTGATTGCAGTTGTGTTGTGCGAGGTTTTTTGACTTCTTCTGTTCTTGAATTTACTTTCTGAGTTTCTAGAACGTGATCGATTCCACTAGTTTGATGTACTGCGGCTGCTTGCAGCCATGTGACTTGGGGAGAGCCAAATGGCAGATCTCCCCATGTGTCTGAGTCTCTGCATGATGGCCGATAGCTCTGAGGCAGTTTGTGGGTGGGTCACACAAGGCCTCCTGGACGGGACAGAGAGGGGAAGGGGGACCCCAGCTCCATATGCACAAATGCCTGGTGACTTTTGTCTCCGAGAACTGTCTACCTGGGCTTGAACTCTGTTGCTCTGCTGTGTGGGGCTCTGGTGAGCCAGGCTTGAGATCAGCTTCTCTCTTGGGTGGGGCTCTGGTGAGCTGTGGCATCTGGACCTTGAAAATGGTGGCTATTATGGTGAGCAAGTTTCATCTGGCTGCTTCCCACGGCTCTACTGAGATGATGGGCCGGGACTAAAACCCATTTTACCTCCTGGGCACCTCATGATTAGGTGAGCTAGGGGAAAGCCAGGTGGAAGCTCTCCTCTATGTGTCTGAGTCTCTGCACGATGGCCGATCCACTCTTCTACTAGCTAGAAGCTGTTTAGCTGATCTTTGTTGACAGGACCCTCCCTGCAATTAGGATTACTTTGTGTATATAAGGGGACTGATTTGAGGTACTCTCTCCTCTTTGGTGGGAAATTTTCTTTCTGGTGGGATACACTTTGGTGGTACTCTCTCTGGTAGGATCCTCTTTGGTAGGAGACTTGGGTCCCCCTGTATGGTCTAAGTTCTGACCAGAGCTAGAGGTCTTCCATTATATTGGATTGTGCTGGTACTTGTATTTGTTGTACTTGTACTATTAAAAGCCTTTTGGAACTTTTGGACTCATGAGTTTTCATTGGTTCCCGGTGGCCTCAGAGGTAGAAGAGAACTTCTGTCCTGATACTGTTGGGGACCCCAACAGCTCCTAGACAGGTCCTGAAAGGAGACGTCCTGGGAGAGGACCAGAAGCATGAAGGCTTGAAGACAAACATTGGGAAGTGAGAGGCCCTGATAACAGGAACCCTCACAGACCCCCCCAAGAGAGAGAGCAACCTGTAGGAGAACCAGACTAGAGGAGTCTACACAGAAATCCCCCAAAGAGAGAGCAGCCTGCAGGAGAAATTGCCAGAAAAGACAGAGGTCCAGGAGAGGTTCCTGCAGATAGCAAGCAAGAGTTGAAAAAATAAATATTATAGAACAACCTTCAGGAACCTCTAACCTTGGTTATTATTTTCTGTTATGTCAGGGGAACAGTATGGGCCTGGACATAGGCGAGGGAGGGGGTTGGCGATGGGGGTAGGAGGTGGGGTGGTGGTGAGGGAGGGGGTGGCCCTAACCAATAGTGAGTACTGCTGGTGACCCAGCTAGGCCTCAGCATCTGCTGCCATGGTTACCCCTGATCCTCGAGTAATATTAAGGCTATGGAATCCACAGGAGGTGCCTTGAGCCTGGGGCCTTGTGATCTCCCTGAAGAGGGGGAGCCACAATATCTCCCCCCCCAATACAGTTTTTTGAAGCCTTAACATGTGACCATCTATCAAGTGTGTTGTAATGCTATTTTGGGATCAGGAGAAGACTTAGGCTAGCATAGAGAGGGGGCAGTTTGAAAGAGGTCTCATGGGAAGGTTGATGTTGAGTTGACTTGAAGATGGGGCTGAGGCAGTGAGAGGGGGTGCAGGTCTTCTAGGTAGTGGGTGAGGACAAGTCCCTGAGTGGTATAGTAAGAGCACATGGCTGGGACCCAGAGCAGAGGTAAAGGGATCAATCCAATGCTTTTGGATGTGAGACTGGATCTTTTGACGAGGTATTAGGAAAAGACCACTTGTTCACATGGTTTAAGTGGATGCTTGTCACATTGCAGGGCCTCATCAAGATGGGCATTGCCTTGACATGGAGGGAAAATAGGCCATCATTGTATATTCTTCCCTTTGTTCCCTTCACGTGGTCTGCACTAAGATAAGCACTTTTGAGCACTGTCTTGTTCTGGTCGGCTGACCTATAGCTATATATTATCATTGCCTTTTTGAAGCTGGGTGGTTTCCCAGCCTCTGTTTAAATAGTTCTAGAAATCTCAGTGCTTTTGTAGGCATTTTTGTTCCATCATTGCTTTTGTAGAACTCTAGTTCTTAAAATCATGGGGGCCAGAGCAGTACTACAGAGGTAGGGCATTTGCCTTGCATGCGGCCGACTCAGGTTCCATCCCCGGCATCCCGTATGGTCCCCTGAGACCACCAGGTGTAATTCCTGAGTGCAGAGTCAGGAGTATTCCTGAGCATTGCCAGGTGTGACCTAAAACCAAAAAAAAATGTGCTCCTAAAGCTTCTCGACACTGGTTCTCAATAAATAGCAGAAAGTCCACTTCACAGTGTACAGTTCAGCTATTGGCTGCTTCAGATGCTTCCTCTTAAACACCTGCTACTTGTACTGATGAGCTCTGTTTGAAGTATCTCAAATTTTAATATAATCTTATCTTTTTTAGCATTTCTCCCCTACAACTCTGTTCTTTGATGGCTCTTTACTAATTTGGACTTTTGGTAATTCTTCAGTCCTGTGAAGACCTCCATCAAGTAGGTGTTGCATTCTTTTTATTGCCTTGCATTGTTTTTATATTCTCTCTCTACTTTTACCCATCTTAAGTTTTATAATCATTCCTTATAACAACTCCTTTATTTACATTTTTTGTTTAGTTTGGTTTTGTTTTGGGGGCATCACTCCCAGTTGTGCTCATAGCTTACTCATGACTGTGCTCTAGGATCTCTTCTGGTAGCACTTGGGCATCTGTATGCAGTGCTGGGGATAGAACTCAGGTCAGCTGTGTGCAAGGCAAATGTCCTACCCACTGTACTGTCTCTCTGACCCTTATGATAATTCCTTTATAGGCACTTTTGGTTCCCTTGCCTCACTCTTAATGATTTTAGCAAAATCAAAACCATAGTTTCACCTCTTTCCAATATCCTAAGACTCTGCTTAAATAGTTGCATGTAGCTAGGGAGAATCATAGCCTTGATGTCTGATTTGACTTTAGATTCATGACAATGAGCTTCAAATGAGAACTTAATGCTGCCCTGCGCCATTATCATAATATATCTCTCTGCCCATTTACTCTTCCATTGTTCTAGATGACCATTTCAAACCTCCCATACCTTCTCCATCTGCACTGTCATCTGCGGACATTGATTCCTGCTTGGGTAGGAAATGGAAAGTAGGAAGAGAATGATCACAGATCTGTGCCCCAGCTCTCTACCCCATGCCTCCTATCGCCTACCAGCACTTGCCTCCCACTGCCAGCCTTCTGGGAGCATCCTACTAAAGCGGGAGGTGAAATTCTTTCTATTCCACATCATTGTTTCCACATTTTTCATCATTAACTGACTCCTTGACATATATATGAACTTTCTTGTTACTTTCCCCATTTTTAGAAACCTTCCCTTGATCTCACTTCTATCAATTACTTTCCTAAAGCTCTTCATTGACACAAACTCCTCTAAGAATCCAGAATCTAAATCTCTATCTCTTAAAGAACCTGCCATAGAGGCAGGCTAGAGGAGTGGGGAGGGAATTGAGGACATGGTGGTGGGAAATGGGCTCTGGTGGAGGGATGAATGCTGGAACAATGTAAGACTTCAACCCAAACATGAACTTCTTTATAATTCTCATGGTGGTTTAATAAAATATAAAACACCCAGAGCCACGGCAGAGCCTGGCAAGCTACCTGTGGTATATTCGATATGCCAAAACAGTATCAAAAAAAGGCAAAAAATTAAATTATCCACCATCTATAATTGCTCTTGGCACTTTTCTTAAACTCACTCTAATAGACTTTAACCAGTATTCCTCCACTCTGAGTTGCTAAATTCAATGTTGATTGTCTGTCCTACTTTTGAAAACCAGGAACATTTGCCACCATTGATCCTCCCCACCCTAACATTATTGAGACATGTTGGTCTATCACATTATGTGCAAGGCATACAATGTGTTGTTCCGATATCCTTGTATATTGCAGAAACAATTGATAACATGACATCAGCTAATACTGCCTTCCATTCACATAATTATTTCTGGTTTCTTTGGTGTTGAGAGCTTTTAAAATCTATTGCTTGGCAGAGATTAAAGCATATACCACAGTCTTACTAGCTCAAATCTCAATGTACAACCCAAACACAATAGTAATGTTCCAGAAATTGAACTGTAAGTTTGTACCTTTTGACCAATAGGTTCCAGCCTCAGCCCTTACTGTCTACCACTCTACTCATTGCCTTTCTGAGTTTGGAAGTTTTAGATTTTGTAAGTAAGTGATTCCATATATTACTTATCTTTATTGGACTGATTCATTTCACTGAGCATAATGCCCCTCAAGTTTCATTCAAGTTGCTGCAAATGACAGAATTTTCTTCTTTCTAATTGAATTCCTTCTTTCTGAATTTGTGGCTGAATATTATTTATTGTGGGTGGATATAAGTATGAATTTGCAAGTTCTACAATAAACATGAAAGTGTAGAGTTTTATATATATATATATATATATATATATTTTTTTTTTTGTTGTTGTTGAGGGGCTTTTTTAGGTCACACCTGGTGATACTCAGGGGTTGCTCCTGGCTCTGTGCTCAGGAATTACATCTGGCAGTGCTCAGGGAACCATATGGGATGCTGGGGATTGAACCCTGGTTGGCGTTGTGCAAGGCAAATGCCCTCCCCACTGTGCTATTGTTCCAGCCCCACATGAGATAATATTTTAATTCCTATGCAATATATTCATATTGGAATATTTCAATATTCATATTGAAATTCGTATTGGAAATTCTGGTCATACACAGTGGTTTTATTTATTTTGATTTATTTTTAAATTTCTTTTGTTTGCTGTGTAGAAGTTTATAAATTTGATGTAATCTCATTTGTTTATCTTTAATTTGGTGACCTTTTGGTGCAAATATTTGAGAGACTTTAAACCTGAACATTTTAATTCTTGATACAAGAAGACAGGATCACAAAGAAGCTTTTTCCCTTGTGCAGATAAAGCTAACTCTCTGCTTCCTGCGTTTAGATACTGAAGATGTGATGCTCAGTGTGCTCTCCAGCACTTGGGGAAGCTGAGAGGATCATAACGGCAGCAGTCTTGCTTCCTTATGTGGTACCACTCCGGGCATCACCCATCTGTAGACTTCTAATGATAAATAATAAATATCCTCATGTTTAAGTCATTGTTAGTTGGGCTCTCTTTTACTTTCTGCTGAAGAATGTTAAAGAATCTGTTTCCCCTTTGCTTTAAAGAATTATTATTGTTAGAGATTGTATGATGAGAATTTCCATTTTCTTTTTTTATTATTATTTTATCACACCACCTTTAGACATACAATTACAAGATGCCCATGTTTGAGTTTTGGTTCTACAGTTTCCAACAACCATCCCTCCACCAGTGCACATCTCCCATTACCAATGTCCCCATCTCCCTCCCTCCTCCCCAGCCCACCTCCATGGCAGGTTGTGTATTTCCTTTCTCTCTTTCTCTCTATCTCTCCCTCCTACCTACCTTTCCTACACATAGTGGAATGTAGTATATTCTAGGACATGATTGGTTCCACTAGTTTGATGGCCGCTTGTGGTCGTAGCGACTTAGGGAGCCTCATGGTCAGCTGGGCTAGGGGAGAACTGAGTGTCAGTTCTCCCCATTGCTTCTGAGGCTCTGCATGCTATGGCTGGTACCCTGGGGCAAGTTCCTGGGCAGGGCCATTGGGCTCCGGGACAAGATAGAGAGGGGAAGGGGTGGCCCCAGCTCCATCGGATGAATGCCCGGTGACTTCCACTTCTGGAAGCCGCCTACCTGGGCTCGAACTTGGCTGTTCTGTTAATCTGATCTTGAGATCAGTGTTTCTCCTGGGTGGGTTCTGATGTGCTGCAGCATCAGGACAGTGAAAATGGCGGCTATTTTGGTGGGTGAGTCTCATCCGGCTGCTTCCGGGGCCCCCCAGAGGTGATGGGCCAACACCCAGAACCCATCTGTCCTCCTGGGAGCCTCATGGTCAGCTGGGCTAGGGGAGAGCTGAGTGCCAGCTCTCCCCATTGTGTCTGAGGCTCTGCATGCTATGGCTGGTCGCCCTCGGGCAGTTCCTGGGTGGGACTACTGGGCTCTGGAACAAGATCAGAATTTCCATTTTCTAATTTTGGAAACTAAATTAAAAAAAAGATGCTTTAAAAATTTTTTTTTTTGTGGGAGCACACCTGGCATGCTCAGGGCTTATTCCTGGCTCTGCATTCAGGGATTACTCTTTGTGAGCTTGGTGGGGGGGCTATATAGGATGCAAGGGATTGAACCCATGTCAGTTGCTTGCAAGGTAAATGCTCTACTGCTGTAATATTGTTCTGGGCCCTAAAATGATGGGTGATGCCCTGAGTGGTTCCACGTAAGGAAATGAGACTGTTGTTGTTATTGTCCTCTGAGCTTCCCCACAAGCTCTGGAGAGAGTGCTGAGCATTGTTTTCAATGAAACAATATGCTTGTCTTTAAATTTGCTTAACATATGCTTGTCTTTAAATTTATTTTTTGAGAACCTTCCAAACTGTAAAGTCTTGCGTTCTGAGGGCAGATCCTATGTCAGATGTGTGAAGAAAGGGAGAAAGTGTAATGGCACTGAAATGTTGACTCTGGTCTAATGGGAAAGAAATATTTTTTGAAGGGAAGTATTTTGGCCACACCTGGTGGTGCACAGGAGCTACTCCTGGCTCTGTGCTCAGGAGTCACAACTGGTAGTACTGGGGACCCTGTGTAGTGCGGGGGATCAGACTGGAGCCAGCCATATGCAAGACCAGTGCCTTAAAAACTGTGCTCTCTCTGGCTCTGGCAAAGGAAATATTGACTTGCTCGGCTTTGGCTGTTCTCAACGCTTAGGTAATAAGGTTTATATTTCCCAACTTACTTGCCATTTTGACATACTACACTGCTTTTGTTTCTCATAATATTGGAGGTCAGAGCCAGTTTCCTGTGGTTGCTGTGTCAGCTTCCAGAGAGATAAAAATGACAAGTAAAAAGAAATAAAGAACAGATTTTCTGTGGTCCATCTGCATGGCTCAGAGAGTCGCATGGTGGTGTGGAGCTGAGCTCTGTTCTCGCACACCAACCCTGTTTCATCCAATTACCTTCCTCGGAGAAGCTCACAAGATTAGAGAAACTCTTTGTCAGGCTTGAACTCTCTTTGGTTTATTAGCTTTGATTACTTGGATTGTCTTCTCCTAGAGCTTATGGTTTAAAGAATAAACAAAACAAAACAAAATGACTTACAAACTTAAGTTGGTGCATGAAAATACTCACGTATTCTGGACATCAATGCTACTCCCCCCAGCAGTGCTGGGACTAGGAAGACCGGGCAGAGACAGATGGCTTGGGGTTCCCGTGAAACATAATGGTGAAGAGAAAATAGAGGCTTGACCCTTTCACACTCAGGTTATGCCAAATCCACACAAGTCAGGGACTCTGGACATTGGCTGGAGATCCAAAATGTGTAGAATGGGGCCATCCTAGGCTTGGTTCTATGGTATTTGGGGTTCGCCTGAGGAAACTACAATTTGTGCTTGACTAGAACATTCTGGCTCATTGGCTGGTTTACCATGCCAGTCTCCCAGAAACATGTCACTTATTTTTTTAGTTAAAAAAGTTTGTTTTTTGGGCCACACCTGGTGGTGGTCAGGGATTGCTTCTGGCTCTGCACTCAAATTGCTTCTGGCAGTATTCTAGTGACCGTATGGGTTGCCAGCAATTCAACCTGAGTTGGCTGCTTGCAACACGTGCACAACACAAGCTTCCTATCCACTGTGCTATTGCCTGGCCTCTGAGCATCTCAGTTCTGCTGACTGACCCAGGTTTTGTTCCAGATGGACTCCATCAAAAGGTTGGCAAATGTTCTCACTGATCTCTAATTTCCTTCTTGATTTTCTTTGGTCTTACTGGGGGTCTTACTTTTTTTTGAACTCCTTAAGATGAAGAGATGATATTTGGGGAGAAAGATTATTGCAGACCATATGTTGGAGATCATATCAGATATCAGATATTAGCCTCTTCTCCAACATACAGTATGTATGTGAATGTGTGTATATAAATACACACAAATATAAAATATATATAAAACAAAATATGTATGTATATACACATATATAAAATATGATTAAAACATTTTTTATGCTTTAATAAAATAATATTTTAATTAAGAAGGCCCAAATAGATAGTCTTACAGTCCACTTTATGAGCAGATACATGCTCATTATCATTAATCCTTTGGGAAAGGCACATCCAAACGACACAGACTATCAACTCAGGCCTATTTGAAAGTCTGCCATGGAGATGTTAAGAGGTAATGCATTGCTCAGAAGGTGGGTCCCCTTGTGCTGTTGGTGTGAATGAAAGTGGGTTCAACTACTGGTTGAACAAAATGGATTCAAAATGCTTTCATCAAAGTGTTAAAAATAGGAGCCAGGGAGATAGGTAGAGCACTTGCTTAGCATGTATGGAGCTTGAGTTTGCCCAGAGCACTGCATTGTCTCCTGTGCCCCTGCTTGGTTGGGTGTTGCCCTCACTGTGCCCAGCGCTTCTGAAATGAGTGTCCCAGGCCTTCTTGCTGTAGTGGCTGCAACTACTACTACGACTACTACCACTGCTACTTCTGCTACTGTTGCTGCTACCATTACTACTGCTGCTGCCACTACTACTGCTGCTGCTGCTAATACCACTCTACTGCTGCTGCTACTATTACCACCACTACTGCTGCTGCTACTACTACTGGTTGCTGATACTACTACTTCTACTACTACTGCTTCTACTTCTGTTGCTGCTGCTATTACTACTGCTACTACTGTTGCTGCTACTACTACTCTTAGTGGCAGTAGTAGTATTACCACTACTACTTTTGCTGCTGCTTCTGCTATTGCTTCTGCTAGTTTCTGCTACTGCTGCTACTACTACTGCTAGTAATAATACTACTGCTGCTACTACTACTACTGTTGCCACTACGCTGCTGCTGCTACTATTACTACTGCTGCTGCTGCTGCTGCTACTACTACTACTACTATTACTACTACTACTACTACTGCTGCTGCTGATGCTGCTGCTCCCTGCTACTACTACAACACACATACACTCACACACCAAAAAAACAACAAATTCAGATCTACCTTATTATCTAGTAATTCTACTTCTGAGTAGTAGAATGTTGAAGAGACAGATATATTCCTGAAGTGGAATTGATAAAAGATGTGTTATATTTTTACAAAGGAATAGTTTTGGGCTATAAAAAAGGTAAGGTCCTGTATTGGCAGCAACATAGGTGAACTTTAAACATTTTCTAAGTAAGACAGAGAAAGATGTATAATGTAGGATATAATTTCAATGTGGAATTAAAAGCCAAGTATGTGAAAAATAATTTTACTTATTAAAAGCTAATTTTACAAGCCAACTATGTGAAAAAGAATAAAATAGAGAAAAAGAATAAAAAAGAATAAAATAGATGAGGAATGAGAGGACAGGAAAGTAGTCTAATAATCTAAACTTGAAAGCAGTGAATAAGTCCTAGAGATGCAGTGCGTTTGCGAATATTATTAGCAGTATCATAGTATAATCATTAAACTTGCTGAGTGACCAAACTTAATAACTTTAACGACTACAAAGAATGGATAATTTGACAGAGGTACTGATTATTGACATACTTTCAACCTCATCACAATCTTCTACTATTAGTGTGTTGTGTTGAGCTTTGTATACCTTAAATGTCTACCTTAAATGAATACACTGTCATATGTTAAACACACCAGTTGAAAAGAAGACATACTTTTCAGGCTTCTGGAACTGAGAAATTCTTTGCATTTTTCCTCAGGCAGCACGTTCGACAGATCATAGAGATTAGGTCTCCCCTTTCCCCAGCTTCAGCTCTAGCTATGGCCCAGTGTATAAATAATAATTTCCAGAAACATGTCCTTAACTTTCGTAAGTCACATTTTCTGGATTCTATTCATAGTGATGCTCTGCTTAGCATAAATGACCTTCAATATATCTGACGACTTCAACCTAACAGCACTCCTCAATCTAGAAGAATGCCTGGAGGTATTTTTTGGTTTCAGGTTGGGCAGTAGTGCTAAGCCATCTAGTGGGGAGAGGCCAGGAGGCTTAGTCATCGGATACTAACAAAGAATAGTCCTACCCATCCCTCCCACATAATTATTTGACTCGATGTGTTAATAGTGCTGAGGTAGAGAAATCTTGCTTTAGAGTAAACAAACTTTCTTTCTATCAGAAACGAAAAGGGAATACAAACTGGCATGAAAAGTGAGGTGAGTCATGATCATTTAGTGCCCTCCTGGTTTAAACTCGCTGAACTCAGGTCCTTCTGCTGGAAACAGGGCCAGTGCTTCTGTGCCCTAGTGTTGTGAGAATATGTGCATTCATGTAGCTGACATATGCTTTGCAGTTTGATATTAGCAGGCCTTCTGCAAATATTAGCAGAATATTACTGCCAGGAAAAGAATTTGCTTCTTGACGTGCCAGAGACAATCAATCTCAAGTACTTCCCAATGTGTATCAATGCCTTAGTAATTCCTATGGGCATTAAAACAGGTTTTTTTACTCCTTCCTTCTGCTTACTGGCTGTCAGTTAAAGAGAAGCAGAGTTCAACGAGGGCTGTGTTCCATATGGAGTTGATCTGCTGATCCCAACTCCTGTTTTTCCTCACCTGTCATGGCGTTCTAGGGTTATTCCTCTTGTCTGGTTTTCATTATTTTACTCTGGATGATTTACTGAAGCTGTCTGTTCCAAGTGGGAAATTGGTAAAGTTGGTGATGCTCAAGATGGTCTCCGAGACCAGTGATACAGCTGGTCTTACCTTTGCTTGCTTACCTTTACTGACTAGAAGAAGGAAAAGGTGATGTGTGTTTATAAGCAACATCACAGAATGACCCCAGTATTCTAGGAACCTCCTGTGTGCTTCTTGATCTTTCACTTAAAACTCTTTGATGATGGACCCAAGAGATATTATTGTGGGGAAGGAGTTTGCCTTGCAAGTGGCTGACCTGCATTTGATCCCCAATATCATATATGGTCCCCTAAGCCCCACCAGGGGTGATCCCTGAGCACAGAGCTAGGATTCAGTTCTGATCTAAGCCCAGTGAATCCTGAACTGAGAGAGAGTTGATTCCTTTCCCGCTTCTGGGGCCAACCTTGAGCCCTGTGGCCTCTCCCTCCCTCCACCCCACACCCTGTGTCCTCCCTCTCTTGGGCCTTTGTGGCTGTATTCTAAACACACTCAGTGTTGGACTTTCACAATACAGTCTCACTCTTGCAGTGTAGCCTAATTTTCTTTTATGAATTTTGTAATTTAGTTCACATTTTATATCTTGAGTAGATAACCTTTATGCAAGTTATTGCATATAGATTTTGCAACAATGCAAAAATGACATGCAAAACCTATATGCAATAGTTTCGGCCGGCTTCAGTTTCTAAGTTCCCCTTCCCAAAGGCAATCACCATTATCTGGCTTGAATATTTCTTCTTCCTTCCTTCCTTCCTTCCCCTTTTCCTTCTATTTCTTCTACATTTCTTATTTTTACATCTTGCTAAAACAAGCTTACTTTACTGTTTCATCTCACAGAAAACTCTAGGTTGATTCTTATAAAGCAGTGTGTCTTTTTTAGAGACTGTACCATATTTCACAGAATGGCAGTCCTTGAATTGAGTTAACCAACCCTTTTCCGAGTCCTTGATTTTTATCATTATCTTGTCATTTGTTGTTACACTCCACTATCTATATTTATTTGCATATATCTTATAGTTACATGTGAATATAGCTGTAGGTAGAACCCATAGAGGATCGATGTATAATTTACCTTTAGCTTATCACTTGATCACTTGAATCCTGTTATTCATCGATTTGCTCGAGTGGGTGCCAGT
Organism: Cryptotis parvus; assembly: GCA_021461705.1. Taxonomy (NCBI): domain Eukaryota; kingdom Metazoa; phylum Chordata; class Mammalia; order Eulipotyphla; family Soricidae; genus Cryptotis; species Cryptotis parvus. The sequence continues at coordinate 149,505 of JAJIBD010003025.1, forward strand.
AACATTTCCATTGGACCCTATCACGTGCCAATGTAGCCCAATGGCATCTGGTTGATCAGGAATATGAAGAGCCTCAAACCGTTCCTTCAGGATCTTGACAAGGAAGTCTGACCATCTTGTAGGTGGGCGGCCACGTGATCTTTTAACATCCCGTGGGATCCAGTTGGTAATGGCTCTAGTCCAGCAGTTGTCTCCAAATCACATTACATGTCCAGCCCATCTGATTTTCGATGCCTTGGCAAACGAGACAGCATCGCTGATTCTGGAATAGCGACGGAGGTCAGAGCTCCGGATTCCTTCTCTCTCACTTGAGTGAGGCATGATATTCCAAGCATAGTTCTTTCGATTCCTCTCTGGGAGACCGAATAGCATTCTCATCCTGCTTTCGTAGGGCCCAGGTCTCTGAGGCATATGTTAATGCAGGGAGAATGGTGGAGTCAAAGAGATGTGCCTGGAGTCGGAGGTTCTTTGTTCTTTTAGCTATGTCTTCAATGCCTTTGAAGGCATTCCATGCTGCTCTCTTCCTTCTGCGCAGCTCAGGTTTTAGGTCGTTCATCATGTTGATTTCTCGACCTAGGTACACATAACTGCTGCATTCAGAGATGTTTGTTCCATTGAGAGTGAATGGGATCTCTGGAACTAGTTCATTCTTCATAAACATGGTTTTCTTTAGATTCAGCTGTAGACCTATCTTTCCGCATTCTTGGTCGAAGTCAGCCAGCATTTGTGCTGCTTGGCTAATGTTTGGTGTTATTAGAACGATGTCATCAGCGAGCGGAAGTGGTGTAGTTGCCGACCATCTATCTTCACTCCCATACCTTTAGCTACTTCTATTAATAACTTACAGCTTTTGTAGTAAAAGATTCACTCAGTGGTTTGCTTATGCTAATTCCAACGTTAGCACTTTGCACATGAAATCTTCCTTTCTCAAGACCTTGGAAGAGAACTGTTATTATCTCCACCTTGCAGTGGGACAGGCAGGTTTAGAGAAGCAAGTAACTTGCTTATGTTCACACAGAAATTGGCTGAAATTAGGTTCAACCCAGCAGTGGGAATCTGGGTAGAGGGAGGGCTCCTCTCGCCCTCCTTACTTTCTAGTTTTGATGGGTGATCATTAGTGAAGCAAAGAGTGCTTCACACAGGCACAGACACTTTCACATACAAACACTTTTCTTGCCTTCAAATGATGAGTAATTAATTACTCTTTGAAAATTTTTCAGAAAACAATTACATTTGTCAAGTTACCTCCTTAGAAAAACAGTCAAAATACCAAGCTTTTTTTTTTTTTTTTAGGGTAAAAAAATGCATCTTCTGATCAGCCAAACCATGGTTACAGTTACTTAAAAAAAAATGGCCCCTAACATAGATTCTTTTTTCTTTTCTATTTTTATTTTTTTATTTTGCCTTAAAATTTTTTTTTATTATACCACAGTGAAATATACAGTTACAAAGGTGTTCATAATTGGTTCTTGGTAATATAGTATTCCAGCACCCATCCCTCCACCAGTGCCCCATCACCACTACCAGTATACCCACACCCCTTCCCGCCCATCCCCAGGCTGCCTCAGTAGCAGGTACCCCCTTTTCCTCTCTTTTTCTCTCTGTCTCTCTCTCTCTGTCTCTGCATCTCTCTCCCCTTCTTTTACACATTGCGGCTAGCCCTGCAGATATTTAGGGTTTATCACTTAAGTCTCTTTGTGTATATTCAATGGTGAGTTCTAGTCTGACATTACCATTGCCCACACTCAGTAAAACACTGGTATCTATTTATATTCCATTAATGAATGTAGTCATTTTATATCTGTCTTTTTCCTTCTGACTAATTTCACTCAGCATGATAGTCTCCATGTCCATCCATTTGCAGGTAAATTTCACAATTTCGTCTTTTCTGACAGCTGCATAGTATTCCATCATGTAGATGTATCACAGTTTCTTTAGCCAGTCTTCTGTTCTCAGGCATTTAGGTTGTTTACATATTCTAGCTATTCTGAATAGTACAACGATGAATAAGGAAGTACAGATAGTGTTTCTGCTATGTGTTTTACGGTCTCTCGGGTATATTCCCAGGAGTGCTATTGCTGGATCAAATGGGAGCTCAATATCTAGTTTTCGGAGGAATGCCCATAGTGTTTTCCTAAAGGGTTGGACCAATTGGCACTCCCATCAACAGTGGAGGAGAGTCCCTTTTTCCCCACATCCACGCCAGCACCGGCATGGGGGAAATTTTCCCCCCTGGGTGCGTTTTGCTGTTCTTTTCTTTTTATTTTAAAAACTTTATTAAAACACTGTGATTTACAAATTTATTCACAGTATAGTTGTCATAAGCATTCATTGTTCAATAATAGTCCCAACACCAGTGTGCCCTACTGCCACCAAAGGTCACAGCCTCCCACCCACCCCCATACCCACGCCAGCTCCCCTATTGACCATTACAACATATATATGGGAAAGGTACTGGATTGTTATATTAAAATGGTGTGTGGCCACAAAGTGGCTGCTTGCTGCTGTGATGAGCTGTATCAGTTGTGCCTCTGTTTGGTCTCCCTGGAGAGTTACTCATCAGTCCTGGTTCATGGTGGGTGGTAAATGGCATCTGTACAGCTAGAAGGCTCAACCACTGGGTCATTGGACGGGTGGGGGGGAACGGGGAGATGAGGGAGGGGCCTCAATCTCTGCTCCACATAGATTCTTTTTAGAATTCAATTTGTACCAGGTCTTTGGATAAAATCCAAGTCCAGGACTTTCTCTTGCACCAGACTGGCTGTGTGGCTTTAGACTTAGGGCCATTTCATCATAGCTGAGTCTAGGCTAAAAAAGACCCTGGCAAAGTCTTGGTTGGGGAATTACTCTAGTCTCAAGCCTGCAGAAGCAGCATCACAGCCTACTTGTCCCTCTTGTCAACAAGTTCTCAGGTCCAGGAGGGAACCATGGGTATGACAAACAAACACCAGCCAACAGGAGGATGAGAAAAGAATGCCAACTACAGACAGATGAGATGGGAATCAAGCCTTCTCTACTTGCCTGCAGGGTCCTTTTAAATAAAACATTTAAAATGTTGAGGCCATCATGGAAGATGTATTCAACTAATCACATATACGAGACTTCCTTAATTACCATGTGCAAATTGCTTCATCTTTTCATGCAAACACATGCCCAGTTTTTTCCGATATAGGCTATGGCAGCTGGAAATATTGTCTCTCTTTATTCCCTTAGGCATTGATGGTGTGAAGACAGTTAAATCCAAACAGACCAGGTCCTAGTGTTAGAAGGAGAACAATATGGTGAGAGATCAGCAATGGTTGTTTGAGGGGAGGTGTGCCCATGTGGTTGCGGTCCCCTTTATCTCAGATCCACCCCTGACATTTCCTAATATTGTGGTATTTTTTCTGCTATTGGTGATGCCTCCAGAACTTCAGATAGAAGAATCTGTGAGGTTGCTTCCATTCCAGACGGGCTTGGGGAACCTCTGACCTGTCATCAACATCTGAAAACTAATGGAGCTTTTCTGTGCTCCTGAAAATGAAAGAATGCCCAGCCTTTGACTCGAGCGGGTTGTCGTGATGAATAAGGCACTTAATGAGCAGAGAGTGGGCACAGGTCACCGGCAGAAGTGCCTCGGGGCTAGGATGTGGCAGCGTGATCAGCTCGACTTTACATGGACTCTCTGTGCGGGCAGCGAGGTGAAATCTCTATTTTCTGAAATGCCCATTTTCTTTTTTTTATTTTGCAAATGGAAAATGATTTTCCACATCTGTGTCTTAGAAATGAAGGCTCCAAAAGACTCAGTTTGAATCTATGCAGTTTCTTCCTTGGGTTTCCAGGCAGTAGGACTTGCTACTCTCTCCCTGATTTCGGTGACAAAGGTGTCTTTTAACCCCTCGCAATATAACTCCATTTTATTTGGCCCTTAGATCCTTTGTCGTTGAGACCAGGAGCTCCATTTACTGCTGATGATTATAAATTCTGGTGGTGGGTTTCACTAATGACAGCTCAACTAGTGAGTCCTTCTTGCTTCCCTTTTCCTGTCCATAGCGGGAGGGGCTACAATTTGTTCTTGTGTCTGGTGCCATGCTGATTTTTATACGAAGCTGGATGATGAGCAATATCTTATTCAGCTGCCAAATTGCCTTGTGGTTATGATCATTTCAGTCCTGGGAGAGATGCATTGATATTCTGTTCTAATCCAGAAAGCATGGAGAAGTGGGTATTTTTCTCTCTCTTCCACTAACTGTAATCAGCCCCTGAGTTGAATTTATCTGCTGTAGACAGATCTTTCTCCTCATTGCTCTGAGGAGCAGATTAAGGAGATGGTAGTTACCTAAAGTTCCCTAGCAGTACTGAGTTTCGGGGGTGGGGAATAGATAACAAAGAGACCCTGTTGCAGGACTCCTAAGGGCCGCTGCATCTGCTCTGGATTGCCTCCCGCAAATCACTCCGTAGATAAGGGGGTAGTCTAAATGTGGCAGTTTATCCGACCATGTATGCTGTACTAGCTGGTATAAATATTCTCCCATGCTATCACAATCATCGTGGGACTAGCTAGATCTTACCAGCATATTAGCCTGGCCACGTAAGGACACCCTAAGTAATTAGACCAGAGAGAAATGCTGTTTGCTTCCAAACAAACAAGCATGGCTCCCTGATAAAATATAAAACTACAATGAAGTAGAGGAGACTTGTGAAGGCTTGGAGAAATATTTAACTGGCATTGGTGTTGATCTTTGGTACAGTGACATGCCATCTCAGAAACCCCCTTCTCTACATTTCAAAGGCATTCCGGCTCAAAACATTAGCACAGTAAAGGCCCTAGGTGAGATGCAGGGAGGGACTACCTAAGGGCATTGGACCCTCCCTGCTTTCCATAACAATGGGGGGGTATAAACTAGCCGGTTCCCACTCTCCCGGGCTTCTTCTTCCCGGTGGGATCTCGCCTTGTGAACGTTTATTCCCTTGGAAGTTTCACACGTGGTGGTCGCCATCTTGGCCTACACGTGGCTGGGGTTCTAGCCTGGAATCCTAAGCATCGGGTTTTTCCTTTTGCTGATTTGTATGCCTGAACCTGTGATAAGTAAAGCCTTCTAAAACCGCATCGGATTCCTAAGTGTCCATCCATTCCTCGCCGGCCCGGAGGTAGAAGGGAACTTCGCTTCCCGGCACTGTCGGGGACCGCGGAGCGCCCGACAAGACCCCATTTCTGGCCTTTGGAATAACAGTGAGTGAAATCTAGTAAATATGGATGATCATAGCCACAGAGAGAGCAATTAAATTCAAGAGCTGCTTGTCCTTTTTTAAAACATTTTTTTTCTTTTTTGGGTCACACCTGGTGATACTCAGGGGCTCTGCATTCAGGAATTATTGCTGGTGGTGTTTGGGGGTCCATATGGGATGCCGGGATCGAACCCATGTCAGCTGCTCAAGGCAAATGCTCTACCCTTTTGTGCTATTTTTTTTTCATTTTTTTAAGTATTTTATTATACCACCATGAGATATACAATTACAAAGATGTTCATAATTGGGTTTTGGTCATACAGTGTCCCAGCACCCATCGCTCCACCAGTGCCCATCTCCCACCATCAATGTCCCCGGTTCCATCCCCCCTCCCCAGCCAGCCTACATGGCAGGTTCTTTATTTCTTTCCCTTTCTCTCTATCTCTTTTTCCTTTCCCTCCCTTCCAGATTGCGGATTATAGAACATACATTAAATACCTTTTGTGCTATTGATCTGACACCCTAACACTTGATTTTTTTGGCCTGGCCACTCATCTGTTTGCTGATGACATTATACCTTGATTTCATGGTAGAAGTGATGAATTCAAACATTTGAAATTTAATCCAAACATTACTCATTTAGGGCCCTTACAGGAGAGCGTACTGTGATTTGCTTAGTTACTTTCAATTCTAGGTAACAAGTGGGGTTGGTTTGTCAGAAGGAACACATGATTATTCAACCTCAGATTCTTTAGTTGAACCATGGGAAGCAAAGCAATTACTCAGGATTCTGAGTAATCCAGTCCATTACCTGACACTGCTCAGCCCATTCTCTCTGCTCCCTGGCTCTGTGACCGAACCTCCTGTCCCTCTAGCCCGATTACCTTTCCACAACTTCTTTATCTGCTCATCTCTTTATGAACCTTTAGGCTGATTCCAGGTTTAGATGCTTGTAAATAATGTTGCTGTGAGCATAGGCACGGGAATGTTGAATAATCCAATAGCATTAGGAATGCTATCACTGACTCACATGTTATTTTCACTCTTATTTAATTTTAAGGTTTATGTTACATACTTATATATTTAAATTATTCTAATTATATGTATTTTATAGGGGCCACACCTGGAAGTGCTCAGGGTTTCAGGGCCATTGCTGGCATAGCTGGCGATGCTTGGACTGGTGGTACTTGGGGCCGCCAGGGCCTTGCCTCACAGTACTTGAGGTGCTATGGGATGTTGAGCTCCAGGTCAGGTGCATGTAGGGCATGTGCCTTAATCCTGACTGTCTTCCCTGCTCAATGCTTCATTCTTTGGATTGCCTGATCTTGACTTGAAATGTGTATTTCCTTGATGATTTTTATAACTGATTTGTTCTGTGTAATGCAGAAAATCCTCCAAACCAAAGTGGTACAGTAATTATGTATTTATTTATTCTTCTGTGTATCTTTTTTTGAAGTAAAATAGATTTTATTAAGGAGATTTTAGGATGGGGGAAGGAGTAGGGAAAGAGAGAGTACACATCTCAAGAGGGGAGATGCGGGCTGCTCCAGAGGCAGAGAGCGAGCCCTGACTGATTTCCAAAGGGGGCTTTTATCCCTTTGGGTTGGAAGGCTCTGGAATCTTCTGCTGGGCCATCAAAGTTGATGGGGCTAAGGGTTGTATGGAAGGAGGTGGATCCAGCTTCTTCAGGGTCTATTGTTGATTAATGGGTCCTATAAAGTCTTCATTCCTGGTTCCAAATGGTGATAGCCTAATGGCAACAGTTCATTGCCATCCAGGGCCCCCCCATCTGCCTGCCTACATCAATACCCCCTTGAGATTTTACCCCTTACTTCTGTGTATCTTTATACTTACAGTTAAAACATTAGCTAATCTCCCATTTTTCAGTATTGCCTCTTCACTCTTTTAACTAAATGATCTTTTTAATTGCTAGTTTTATCTGTTGTCCCTTACTTTAAATCTTCCAATTTGTTGCTCGTGATCTTGGTCTTATATAACCATATACCCATAGGAGTTCTGTTTGGTCTCCCAGCCTTGCTTGTCCTACCATTTCGATTCTTTGTTCCTGCCATCCTGACCTGGCTTCATGAATATACCATTTTCTTGGCCTTTTACCCTGCTCTACATACTTTCTGCAGTGCCTCTCCATTCCTTACAATCTAGTAAATTCCTCTCAATCCTACTAACCCTCTTTAGAGGGTTAAATTCCTCTCAACCCTCTTTAGAGGATTGTTCCTCTAAAGAGGAGTCATCTCAGCCTTCCCATTCTCTCATAAATTTTTGTCTTTCTCACTGATTAAGAGATTCAAATTGCCATTTGAAGCATCATAGAAAGGAAGGGGCGTTCCTTAAACTTTCTGTAAATGTATAGGACTCACCTGATAGACACCAAAGTCTTACCCTCCCATTACTCTCTTCCCTTCTCTCACGATACATCCCCATTTCTTTCTAGAAATCACTGAGATTTTCACTGTTTAATGTGTTTTCTTTTTTTCAGTTCACTGTCACTGTATCACTGTCTTCCCGTTCATCATCGATTTGCTCGAGCAGACACCAGTAACATCTCCATATGACATATCTCATGCAAGTAGAGCCCAATGGCACCTGCTTGCTCCAGGAACATAAAGAGCCTCAAACCATCCCATCAGGTCATGGGAATGAGGTCTATAATTGTTACTGGTATCTGGCATATCAAATACGACACGGGTAGCTTGCCAGGCTCTGCCGTGTGGGTAGCATACTCTTGTAGTCATCTCAAAATCTAACATTTATTGATGAAGGCCGCGCGAGCCGGCTGTGATAGGCTGGTCTTTTGGGTGGAGTTCTGATGAGGGGGAAGTCGGGATGTGGGAAATGGAGGTCCTTATGGAGTGGGGGGGTCGTCTGGCTTGTTGTGAGGCTCTGCTGAGGTGGTGGGCCAGGGCTAGAACCTGCCATCCCTCCTGGGCACCGCATGAGCAGCTGGGCACAGTGAGAGCCAGTAGCAGCTCTGCCCCATGTCTGTCATTTTTTTTCTGTCTGCCCCATTTTCAGTTCACTTGATTTATTTATTTATATTCCACATATGGTTGAATGTCCCCTTCATGACAGTCTTATTTAATTATCTTTCAGATCACACTTGAAACAGAGGTTCTTTTATGTCTGAGCTTATAGACTTAATCTCGGATATGTGCACCCTCCTGCTTGTATACATACAGAGTTGTGTGTTGCTTCACAATAGGGATTCATTCAGAGACATGCGTTACTAGGCAATTTCATCATTGCATAAACATTTCAGAGTATAATTACACAAGCACAGGTGGGGCTAGATGGGAAATTACACACATTAGATGAAATAACTGAAGTGCCATTAAATGATGTATGATTGTGTATCAAAGGTGTTGAATAAAATTAGTACTGATTTAGGATAGGCAGGGATGAGTGGCAGACACAATGTGCCAGGGACAAATGAAGGGGTGACCATAATTAGCAGAGACATGATGATTGTCTGAGCCAACCTCTAGAGCCAAGAAGGGTGGGTGGGGAACAGTTTGTAGATAAGCAGGATGGAAACTTCCTTGCTTACTCAAGGATGTATGAGAGAAGGAAACTCTGCTTTTCTGGTCTTGTATTTTCCATCTGAAGAAAGAAAGACTTGAATTCATCCCAAGGATCCAATCCAAATTAATCTGGATTAGTTTCTGATTCAGGAACCCCCAAGGTTCTAAGTTGGAGAGGTGTGCTGAGAATTTAGCTTTGGGGTGAGAGAGTTTTGTGAGTTTTGCACGAGGCAAAAGGAACGGGAACAGCAAAATGTAGGAAGAGACCTTGAAAGCATAGTTTGGACCAGGTGCATGGACTGGAAATGATCTGTGGGGATGAGGGGTGGATTTAGATGGGATGTCTGTATCCATCAAAGAGAGAGGGTAGAAGGAGAAAAGTGTGGAAGTTTGGGGCAAGACTGTCTTCCAGCTCAGGACAAATGGAGTTTGGCTAGCATAGGGAAAGCTTTCAAGGGATAAGGGGTTAAGAGAAGGTTTTACTTTGGTTTTAGGAAGGTGAGGGCATCATATTCTAGGCAAAAGTAACATAATTGTGGGGTAGGGGAAGAGACAGATCTCAGAGAAGGGACAGTGACAAAGGCAGATTCTGGGCCAAGTTAGGAGAAATAGCATTACAGATGTAGTTGTGGTTGGACCGCGGAAAATGAAAAGCCTGTCTTCCTGTGAGAGTAAAGGGAGAACGATATGCATGTATTATATACAGAATATGTAAGAAGTAGGTATATTTAAATTAACTTATTTTTTAAAGGGAATCACTGTGAGATACAGTTACAAAGTTGTTCATGATTGGGTTTCAGTCATACAATGTTGAACACCCGTCTCTTCACCAGCAGGTATTTCCTGCCACTGGTGTCCCAGTTTCCCTCCCACAACACCATCCCTGCCCCAGCCTGCCTCTATGGCAGACACTTCTCTCTCTCTCTCTCTCTCTCTCTCTCTCTCTCTCTGTCCCTCTCTCCAGATATTTTGAAGAGTGAGAAAGGCACTCAGCCCCTTGAGGTATTGAAGGTGTGGCTGTGGTGCCCGGCTATGTCAGCAGGTGGCAGACAGGAGACAGTCTTGTCTACACCCAGGGCTCTGCCCTGTGGGCCCTGGTTGGTTGATGATCTGACATAGAAAAAGACTGGACCCCTGGGATGAACCCAGAGCTATGGCAGAGCCTGGTAAGCTACCCATGGTGTATACGATATGCCAAAAATAGTAACAATAACGGACCTCATTCCCAATACACAGAGATGTTGCTGGTGCCCACTCACACAAATTGATGAATGAACAACGGGAAGACAAGTGACAAGTGAGAAAGGCAAACATTGTTTGAAAATTTCAAAGTGTTTGGAATAGTTCATGAGAGGATGGGATATGGTTTTACTGGAGAGGAAATGATGATTTATTAAACTTGATTAGCGAGGGGGTGTGCATGGGGGAGGTGGCATCCTCGCCGAGCAGAAACACTTTAAGACCAGGTGGATATCCATGAAGCTGTTGTGACTGATTGCGCAAGATGCATTAAGTCAGTGAGGGTATAAATGAAAGTCCAGGTTCTGCCTGTAGTTGTTTGGAATGAAAATAAAATTATTAGAACAGAACAGCAAGAGAAGGAACTTTTTTCTGGGATTTCCCTGTTCAAATCTGATGAATAGATTCAAGACCAAACATTACCCCTTTAGGGATAATATCCAGGATATATCAGACACTGGTAGGACTTTACAAGAAGAAAACAGTCAACCCCATCAAAAAATGGGGATAAGAAATGAACAGAAACTTTGACAAGGAAGAAATTTGAATGGCCAAAAGGCATATGAAAAAATGCTCATCATCACTAATCATCAGAGAGATGCAAATCAAAACAACAATGAGATATAATCTCACACCACAGAGACTGGCACATATCCAAAAAGCAAGAACAACAAGTGCTGGCATGGATGCGGGAAAAGGAGACTCTCATCCATTGTTGGTGGGAATGTTGACTGGTACAGCCTTTTTGGAAAATAATATGCACATTCCTCTAAAGACTAGAAATTGAGTTCCCATTTAACCCAGTCATATCACTCCTGGGAATATACCCTGAGAAGTCAAAACACACAGTGTACCATCTGCACCTTTATTTTCATAGCAGCACTATTCACAATAGCTAGGACCTGGAAACAACCAGAGCGCCTGAGAACTGATGACGGGATAAAGAAACTGTGGTACATCTACGCAATGGAATACTATGCAGCTGTTAGGAAAATGAAGTTATGAAATTTGCCTATAAATGGATAGGATCATGATCACGGAGAGGATCATGTTGAGTGAAATTAGCCAGAAGTAAAGGGACAGATATAGAATGACTGCATTTATTTGCATGACATTAATATATATATATTATTATTAAATCATCAATAAATGCTGGACTTAGAGATGCCTACAAGAGTATGCTACCTGCATGGCAGAGCCTGGCAAGCTACCCGTGTTGTATTTGATATATATGCAAATACCAGTAACAATTATAGACCTCATTCCGGAATGGATTGAGGCTCTTTATGTTCCTGGAGCAAGCAGATGCCTTGGGCTCTACTAGCATGAGACAGGACATATGGAGATGTTACTGGGGCCCGCTCGAGCAAATCGATGATGAACGGGAGCACAGTGAAACATATATGTATATATACATACATACATGTATCATACATACATGTATCATACATATTATGATACCAATATCCAAGGTCAGGCAAAACATGGATCAGGAGGTCTTGTCAAAGGTGAAAAATTACACAAACGTGTGGGAGTCAGAGATTAGGTAAGACAGAGAAGGGACCAGAGTGCTAATAATTCTCAAAAGTGCTAATACCAACCTAAAACTGAGCATTAAATACAGGCAAAAAGATACACATGATAACCTCTAAATGTATGTATTGCAATCCACAATGTGTAATGGAAGGAAGAGAGAAAGAGAGAGAGATAAAGAGAAATTGATAATAAACCAGCCATAGAGGCAGGCTAGGGAGGGGAGGGAATTGGGGACATTGGTGGTGGGAAATGGGCACTGGTGGAGGGATGGGTGCTGGAACACTGTAGACCATAACCCAAATATGAACATCTTTGTAATTATATATCTCATGGTGGTATAATAAAAATATTTAAAAAATTGGAGAGCAAAAAAATAGTACTCCTTTATAACCCACCTCACCTAACCACATAGTGAAGGTGAGTGGTGGGCTAGGTAGGTTCATAAGGGGCCACTAGTCCTGTTTCACGCTAGGTCAGGTTGTATTGACTAGGGGTATGGTTTAGTCATTAATTGTATGTCAACAAGGACCGAGGGATAATTAAGAATGATTGCACCTACATTTGCTACTTTGGGAGCAGAAATTACAGCGCACAGATGTTTCCTTTGTTCTCCTGAGGTTTTAGGCATGGTCTGTTTATGAATTCTCATGTGAAGAAATGCAGAATGCTGTGCCCCCATGCCCCTCATCACAGAGTCAAATGCATCACTGAGTCACTGCTCTCAGTCCTGACTATACTCAAAAATGTTTGCGGAGCCTGCTTGCCTGCCATGATGGCCGATAAAGCAGCACTCTGAAGCAGGAAGGCAAGCTCTGAAATCCTCTCCAGTAGGAAGCACATGAATAATGCGAGTCAATGGACCCCTATGCCTCTGACTTTGAATCCTCATTCTACTGGCTTTGATTATTTTTTGCAAGGCTGCTCTATTATTATGTAACTTTGGGCTTCTTTAAGCCTCTAGCTTTTTGTTTGTAAAATAATGACAGTAATAGCCCCCATTTCATTGTCTGTGTGAGAACCCAATGGGGCAGTTTTATATGCCTTGTGCAGAATGTGTGTGAGTGAGCCATTATTACAAGAAACGGGACAGAATCAAGTGGCTCATGGGCAATCAAAGCAGTGAACTGGGGGTCAGGGAGTTTCTAAGGGCGAGTGATGCTCTGCACAGCGTGCTGCCCTGGTGGAAAGATGGGATTTTTCTCTTGATGACCATGGAAGCTTCTGTGTTTTTCTCAGTAATTATGACTAATTTGCAAAAAGTGGGTAATGCATTTAAATTTATCTAATTACTGAAGTAATAAAGCTCTGCATTTATCCTGGCATCACAGAGTTTAAGTGAATGTGCTTTTCACAATGCAATATAGAACAAGTTTCCTTGCAAAGGGAAATATTGTAGGTTAACTTCTAAGTTGAAGTCACCACTAACTGTAACTGGTTGTGGAATTTCTGATAATGGAGTCATTTTCCTTTGGCCGGATTCAGTCTTTGGATGGGTGGGGGCTAAGTAGAGAACATATCATCCTCTGATGATGAAGAAATTACACTGTGCAAATTCTTTGCCCTTTACATAGAAAAGTGTGACAATTTATATTCCTCAGTTTGGAGGGCAATAGAGAAACAAATTGTGGTATGGAAGTGCTGCCCCCAAGCTACTAACTGTGTCTTCTCTATAGGGCAATCAACCTTTTCTATACCAGTGTCCAACAATAAAATTCAATTCTGATGCTTGTTTGCTAATCTTGGTAAACTGGTGATTTTCCAGAGTGATATGCTTTATCCTCTCTTTGTGTGCATTTATCATTAGTTTTGTTCTTTGTGGTTATTGTGATGTTTACTTGAACATCTGTTTTTCAGGGAGGGTGTTTGGGTTATACCTGGCTGTGTTCAGGTATTACTACTAGCCCACTAGGAATCACTCCTGGTAGTGCTGAGGACCATATGTGATGCAGGGGATTGAACCAGGGTCAGCCACTTATAAGGGAAGCAAAGACCCCCCATCTTTCTGGCTCTTGAATATTTCTCTTTGTTCACTTCTCTCAGTGACCTTAGATCTTAAAGTCATAGATACCGACTTTAAGCTGGCATAACTCAACTGTGGTTATGTACAAAAACTCTGTTTTTAATTCCTCCCCTCTTAGTTTTGTCCTTTTGGTATCACCATTTACACATAAAATAATTTTGGTCTCCATTAACAAATTATTGTAAGTGTAGCAGTTATTTTAATATATTTTGTTTTGTGTTTAATACCATGCTATATGATACTGTTTGCTTTCTAAATCTGACTGTATACTTACCTTTACCAATGTGTTATGTATTTTCTTATTGCTAGGCCCAATCCTTTTGTTTAAGCTTGACTGTTTCAACATGTCTTACAAGGCAGAGCTAGTAGTTCTGAAACTCATCTCATTTTGTTTGCTTAGGAAAGTCTTTCCCTCATCTTTTTTTTCTTTTTTGGATCACACCCAGCTATGCTCAGGGGTCAATCCTGGCTCTGCATTTAGGAGTTATTCCAGGTGGTGCTTGGGGACCATATGGGATGCCAGGGTCCACTGTTCAAGGCAATGAATGCCCTCTCCACTATACTATGGCTCCAGCCCCTCTGATTGGTTCGCTTATAAACCATTTATTTGCATACTCAGTCCAATTGGTTTCCCCACATCCCATCATTTGCATAAAGACACATCTGCAGTCTCATTGGTTGGATCAATCTGATGCCTTTTTGGCTTTTTGGGTCACACCCCGTGATGCTCAGGGCTTACTTTACGTTCTGCACTCAGGAATTACTCCTGGTGGTGTTTGGGGGACCATATGGGACCTCAGAATCAAACCCTGGTTGGCTGCATGCAAGACAAATGTCCTACCTGTTGTGCTACCGCTCCAGCCCCTCTCATCTTCATTTTTGAAAGATAGCTCACTGAATAAAGACGTCTTAGTTGGCAATATATTTTTTTAGCACTTTGAATCACTTGATCATTTGACATCCTGTTATTCATCAATTTGTTCAAGTGGGCGCCAGTAACATTTCCATTTGACCCTATCACGTGCCAGTGTAGCCCAATGGTATCTGATTGCTTCAGGAATATGAAGAGCCTCAAACTGTTCGCTCAGGGTCTTGACGAAGAAGTCTGTCCATCTTCTAGGTGGGCAGCCACGTGATCTTTTGACATCCCATGGGATCCAGTCGGTAACAGCTCTAGTCCAGTGGTTGTCTACAAATCGCATTACATGTCCAGCCCATCTGATTGTTGATGACTTGGCAAACGAGACAGCGTCCCTGATTCTGGAATAGCGACGGAGGTCAGAACTCCGGATTCCTTCTCTCACTTGAGTGAGGCATGATATTCCAAGCATAGCTCTTTCAATTCCTCTTTGGGAGACCGAATAGCATTCTCATCCTGCTTTCGTTGGACCCAGGTCTCTGAGGCGTTAATGCAGGGAGAATGGTGGAGTCGAAGAGATGAGAATATAATGGCATATTCAAAGTGCTCTTTCAGGTTTATCTTCCTGACCCTGAAAGAGCACGTTGAATATGTCATTATATTCCCATCAGGCCTGCAGTTTGTTTTGTTTTGATTTTTGATTTTGGGTCACACCCAGTAGTTCTCAGGGCTTCTTCTGGCTCTGCACTTAGGGATCATTCCTGGCCGCCTCGGGGAACTGTAGAGTTCCAGGGATTGAACCCAGATCTGCTGCTTACAAGGTGAATATCTTACCCGTTCAGTATAGCTCCAGCTTCCTGGGATTACAGTTTTTGTTTGGAAAACCCTTGACTGGTGGAAATCCCTGTGTGTGAGATTTTTTTCTCTTGCTGAGTTGACAATTTGGTTTTTGCTTTTTAGAGTATTTATTTAAATACAACTTAGAAATTGTAATTTTGGATTGAAATTTGTCAATAACATAAAAGCTGTATAAATCTGGATGTCCAGAGCCCATCCTAGATTTGGTAAGATATTATACATTATTTATTTAGATAAACTTCTGTTGCTAATGATATATATTTCTCTTAATGGTGCACTAATCATCTTGTAGACTTTATTGATTTTTATTACTTCTTCTTTTCCTCCCTAAAATGCATAGTTAAGAGAATGTTTTTCACATTCTGAAAATGCTTTTCAGAATGTGATTTCTTGTGTTTGTGTAGTCTGCTGTTGATGCTTCCTGTTTGATCCTTCAGTTGGTCAGTACTGCCTTCAGCTCCAAGACTTTTGTTTTATTTTTTTTATTTCTTTCTATATTCCCTACCTCTTTGTTTGACTTGATCACTTGATCACTTGACATTCCGTTATTCATCGATTTGCTTGAGCAGGCATCAGTAATAGTTCCATTTAACCCTATCATGTGCCAGTGTAGCCCAATGGCATCTGGTTGCTACAGGAATACAAAGAGCCTCAAACCGTTCATTCAGGGACTTGACGAAGAAGTCTATCCATCTTGTAGGTGGGCGGCCACGTGATCTTTTGACGTCCCGTGGGATCCAGTCGGTAACAGCTCTAGTCCAGCGGTCATATCCAAATCGCATTACATGTCCAGCCCATCTGATTTTTGATGCCTTGGCAAACGAGACAGCATCCCTGACTCTGGTCGGAGCTCCGGATTCCTTCTTTCACTTGAGTGAGGCGTGATATTCCAAGCATAGCTCTTTTGATTCCTCTTTGGGAGACCCAAATAGCATTCTCATCCTGCTTTCATAGGGCCCAGGTCTCTGAGATGTATGTTAATGCAGGGAGAATGGTGGAGTTGAAGAGATAAGTTGCTTGACTTATCATTTTATTTATGTATATCCTCCAATATCATTGCATTATGTTTTGGTAATATCTTTTAACTCCTAAAGCATCTATAAGACAATTGCTTTGAATTTTATATTTGAATGGCAAGCATATGCCTGACACTGTGCTAAGATTTCCAGATAAAATGCTGAACCGAACCAGATATGACTCCCACCTTCCTGGGGTTCAAAAGTGGTAGGGGGAAGTCAGCAAACTCATATCAAGTTACTCCTGGAAGACGTGCTTGTAGGAGGGCTGATAATACAGGACTGATGTTAAGTATCTCACAGAGAATTTTAGATCTAGATAATAGATACACGTGTTCTCTGGAAGATGTCAGCTGATACCAAGCAGAGATAGTACGGTGCACATGATTTTTTATAGTTATCTCAGATAAATATTATAT
Source organism: Cryptotis parvus (assembly GCA_021461705.1). NCBI lineage: Eukaryota > Metazoa > Chordata > Mammalia > Eulipotyphla > Soricidae > Cryptotis > Cryptotis parvus. Next base: position 166,199 of record JAJIBD010003025.1, read on the forward strand.
CATTTGATATACCACAAAATCACAGTATCCTCTGAAGAATGCTCTACTCTTTCTTCATAATCAAATACTACCCCTTCTTGTTCTATCTTTCTCCTTTCCTGCTTATGGAGAATGGTTTCTGCTCACACCAGTTTCTGTGACCCAATCAATTTCCAGTCCAGAGCTATCTGACATTCTTCCTTTCTGCATAGTTATCTTCAGTAAAACCAAGAGTCTTAATATTGACAAACTGCTTCTTAGTCTTTATGTTAACAGTTGTTGGTATTTGACGTTGTACTAACCCCCTTGAGGCCCTCTTCTCTTTGCTTCTGGGATGACATACCTCTGACTATTCCTTCCCAGCCTTCTAATACTATCTTATCTTCCCTGGTGCATCTTGTGAATAGTGTTGTTCTCAGGGCTCAGTCTTTGGGTTTATTTATCCACATGTAGAAACACTCTCATCCATTGCTAAGACATGATGACTGGCTCTCTACTGCTAGCATAAAATCTCTTCTCTTTGTTTGCTTCTCTCAGTGAGCTACAGACTCATTGAGCTCCTCTGGATTTGCGTTTGCTGGAGTTTCCATACATGAAGTCAGTATACCCAAAGGTAATGTCCTCTCACTGAGATCTAAGTCTCTATAATTGCATTTAATCTATTAGTCATTAAACAGAGAAATAAACACCTCAAACATTTGCTCAAATATATGGTGGTACGATGATGTTTCTCATTTGGTGATTTTGTAGTTGTTCATGACCTAAATTACTCTCTCCACTCTGCAAGTTTTTCTACTCCTATTCAACACTTGCTCTGGTATTGTTATTCTTAGTAAATCAATGCTCTGTTATTTTCTTTTAGTGCTTAGAGTAGCAGAGTTCATTTCAAGAAGGTTCCTGGGAGATTCACTTAATTTGAATGTATCTGTTATATAATCCCTTCCCGTTCAGTGTGAGTGGAAACTGAATACAATAGGACATTCCCAAGGTTAGGTTATGATACTTGGTATAGGTAAAACGATTTATAAAGTTTATGCATGTCTTTAACTAATTGATCACTTGATCACTTGATCACTTGAATCCCGTTATTCATCGATTTGCTCGAGTGGGTGCCAGTAACATCTCCATTTGACCCTATCACGTGCCAATGTAGCCTAATGGCATCTGGTAATTTTCTTAACTAATTAGTTAATTTTCTTAACTAATTGACTTTTAAGTTAATGAAAAGGGAGGTAATCTTAGTCATGGTTGCCCAAATTAGATAAGTCTTTAAAAGATGGTCTTGATTTAAGATTCTTTTAGCGACTGTGGTTTTTATTTTGTTTGTTTTGGGGCAAACAAACAGTGGTGCTTAGGGCTTTCTCCAGGCTCTGCACTCATAAATTACTCCTAGAGGTACTTGGGAGGGGCATATAGGATTCTGGGAATCAAACCCTGGTTGGCTGTGTGTAAGACGAGTGCCTTGCCCACTGTGTTATCTCTCCGCATCTTCTCTTGGTGTCTGAAGAAATAAACTACCATGTTGTGAGATGTCTTTGATGGACTTGGATCTCTATGTGTCTCAAGGGGCCCTGAATGACATTCAAAGGAACCGATATCTCACTGTCACAGACACAAGAAAATGAAATCTGTAAACATTCATATGAGCTTGGCAGAGATGGAGTGTCAGAAAGGAAGACGGTTGATTCCCAGATGCCTTTGGAAAGCTGAGCAGAAATCTTGTGCTAGTCTGGACTCCCAATCCATGGAAACTGGAGTAAAGAGTATGCTGCAACACCACAAGGAAGGGGATTTGTTATACAGATGGAAGTAAGATGGATTTAGGCCCCTCCTGGAAGTTCTGTAGGTATCCAGCTATCTCTGTCCTAATTCTTATAACATGGACTTGAGAGGTTCGGTTGACTTCATTCTCTCTTCCTGAGTTGAAACTCATTATAAGAAAATTGTCTTTCATTTTTTTTTCGTTTTCTTTATATCCAGTACCAGGCACAGTATTTCATAAAATATTCATATTTGGGACATGTTTGTAGAATAACACATGAGGAAACAAAAAAAAATACATGGTTGGAACAGATCAGTTCTGCCTTTTTTCCCCCATGGAAATTCTCTGAAAGAAGAAAATTCTGAAAAGAATTCTGAAAAGAATTTTCATAGGTTTTTAAAAACAATTTTTCCAGTAACACATAAGTTGGGGTTTATTATTGTTTGGTGCTTATGTGCTTCATACTCAACCCTCAGGCTTAAATTAAGATGAAATTTTAAAAATGCATAAATGTTTAAAAGTCCCCCAGTCCTAGATTCTGCTATAGAAACACGCTAGTCAGTGCTTCATGGGTCAGGAAAATGAATCTGTACCCTAAGTGTGCTGGACATGCCAGGCACTGGTGAAGTCCTCAGGGAGAATCGGGCTCAGTCATTTTAGAGCCCAGAAAAGATGATGTGCTTTTCCCCAACAAGTTCTGTAAACTAATGAGTTTGTGTGTTTGCATGTGTGTATGTTCCTATACAAAACTCCTTTAAAATTGCATGCCCTGAGATATAAAATTGCATGCCTCGAATTTACTTGCATGGATTTGCCTACTGGGCAGAGATGAAGAGAGAATGGAAAATTTGTGAATTGCTACTGTATTTGAGTGAGGGTTCTAGTATGTAAAATCAGGCCTCCTCCACTCCCCGTGAGAGTTTGACTCAGTAGTGGCTACTGCTAAACCCATGTGAAGTGTTTTTGTTTGTTTATTTCTGGGCCACACATGTCAATTCTTAGGGCCTACTCTTGGTTCTTGGTGAGGGACCACTTCTGGTGGGGTTCAGGGGACCATGTAGGATGCCGGGAATCAAACGTGGGTCAATCACACAACCACATCCAAGTCAAATGCCCTCCGCTCTGCATATCACTTTGCCCACTCCCACCTTCCCCCTGCCCAAGTTAATAACCAGTTTGGGGGCCACAGCCACGGTAGGATTTCTGGTGGGTTCCTTTATAGTTTCCTGTGATATGGTTTTAAATAATTTATCCCTAATATACAAATAATATACATCTTTATAAAAACCTAAATCTCACTGTCTCACTGTCTCACTGTCTTCCCATTCATCTTCGATTTGCTCGAGCGGGCACCAGTAATATCTCCATATGCTACTGGCTCTCACTGTGCCCAGCCGCTCATGAGGTGCCCGGGAGGGATGGCAGGTTCTAGCCCTGGCCCGCCACCCCAGCAGAGCCTCACAACAAGCCAGACGACCCCCCACTCCATGAGGACCTCCATTTTCCACATCCGGACTTCCTCCTCGTCAGAACTCCACCCAGCAGACCAGCCTATCACAGCCCGGTTCATCGAGATCCACCCTGCTGCAGTCTTTTTTAATCCGGCCCAGGTATGCTGATCCAGAGACAGACATGAGGCAGAGCTGCTACTGGCTCTCACTGTGCCCAGCTGCTCATGAGGTGCCCTGGAGGGATGGCAGGTTCTAGCCCAGGCCCGCCACCCCAGCAGAGCCTCACAACAAAAACCTAAATAATGAAAACAAATCTCATAATTCTTGAAAGACAAAGTCACTGATGTCATTTCAGTATATTTCCTTTTGCAATCTTTGATCTTTTTTTCTTAAATAGTGTAGGACCATGTCGACTCTAATTGAATTAGGATTTTTTCCTACTTCATGTGAGAAAATGTTTTTGTTATTTTATACTTTTTGACCAACATTTAAATGGTAATTTTTTTTTCCCCTAGGGTGGTAATTTTAAAGAAAGAAAAAACCCATGAATGGTCAGTCTAAGATGATTACCACTGCATTATTCATCACAGAAAGTCATTGGAAACAAAATTAGTGTGCAAAATAGGAGAATAGCTGTAAAACATGAGACAGTTTATACCATGGACTATGTTCCTATTAAATGATTTCCTTAGGATGAATTATCAAAAAGCAAAATTACTGGGGAATGTAAATTAATATGTTCAAAGAGCTTGGTCACTTGTCACACTTGTCACTTGTCTTCCTGTTGTTCATCGATTTGCTCGAGCGGGCACCAGTAATATCTCCATACGTCCTGTTGCAAGCAAGTGTAGCCCAAAGGCATCAGCTTGCTCCAGGGACAGGAAAAGCCTCAAACCATTCCTTCAGGTCATGGGAATGAGGTCCATAATTGTTACTGGTTTTTGGCATATCAAATAAAACATGGGTAGCTCGCTAGGTTCTGCCATGTAGGTGGTATACTCTCAGTAGAAGGCTCACATCTTGAGCATTTACTGATAATACTTAAAGGGAAAGATCCGGTTTTCTCAGGTGGAGCTGTGAGGAACTGTGGAGTCTGGATGTTGAGAATGACTGACCTCATGGTGTGGGGGTTTGCTCTGGCTTCTTGCTAGGCTTACTGGAATGACGGGTTTCGCTAGAACCTGCCTAGAACTGTATACAGTGTATAAATGTGAAAGATCCTGGGAAGGACCTGTTCCTAGGAACATCTAGTACTATCTAAGACTGTTGCTGGCTGTGTCAGAGCCCAAATCCCTGCTCCAAGTCCAGCCAGCATGACCCCCTTCCCCCACATGTGAGTGAACCCTTGGAGCAATGTTGGACTTGGCCAGGGGCTGGATGAGCCCCTCACTGCCCCTTCAGAGGTCAGCTCCATATGTTGCTTTCACGTGGGGCTGAGTGGCGCAGCTGTGGGTCTGGAGTAGTTGGGTCTGGATCTCTTCCGGGGTTACTGATGGAGCTGTGGGTCTGACGTGACTCTCTTCCAATGTATGTGACTATGTTTCTATTAAATGATTTCCTTAGGATGAATGATCAAAAAGCAAAATTACTGGGGAACGTAAATTAATATGTTTAAAGAGTTTGGTAAGTAGGTTTATAATTTTAATTTGCTTCTTAATAGATTGGGAAGTATAATGTTAGTGTATAAAATGCATAGATAAGCTATACCTATCTATACCCATCATCAGAACTAACGTACATAATTTGGCTGCATTACCAGCTAGCCCACTGGGTTTTCGGAAGCCTATTCAGGCCCCCTCCTTAAAGGCCCGCCTTTCCCTTTCTCCTAATAATGTCCCCTATTTTAGCTTTCCACACAGTAGCTGAGTCTGTCTTTTCTTTTTTTTTTTGCTTTTTGGGCTACACACAGACTCAGGACATACACCTGGGTGCTCAGGGACCAGTCCTGGTAGGCTTTGGGAGACCGCGAGGGAATTCTGGAGTTGGAACCCTAGATGGGCCATGTGCAAGGCCCTACCCACTGTATTTCTCTAGCCATGCTTTTTTTTTAAGCATTATGTAAATGAAGTTCCAGTATGTGTTCCTTAATGAGGTTTTCAATATTAAAAAGTTTTACTAAAGAACCAATGATATTTGTTGATAGTTGAATTTTAGATATATAATACTCTAACACCAATTCCACCACCAGTGCCAACTTCCCTCTCAGTTTTCCCAACTTTCCTCTACCAGTTTTCCCAAGTTGTCTCTTATACCCCTCGCAACTGGCCTCCACCATCCACTCCCCAAGTGTGCCACTTTGACAGGCACATTTTATAGTTTGATTGTTGCAGATTGGATCTCATGTTCAGTGTTGCTGACTCTGTGGTTTGGGTATGTAGCTCCACTACTCCACCACATTACTGATGTACATGAGATCCCCTGCCCCCTGCCCTCCCATTACTTCCCTTCCTCATCTTCTTACTTCCCTCTCAATTTATTCTCCTTTGTCTTCTCCCTGTACCCTGGGGCCATGCTAAGCAGTGCTGGGGCTACTCCTTGGTAAATGCTCCTGGGTCATTCTTGGCAGTGCTCAGGGGAACATGCAGTGTCAGGAACTTATGTCTGTAGTATGCCAAATGTGCATAAATAAATATTTATTTACATGTGGCCTCCCACCTACAAGATGGTCAGACTTCTTTGTCAAGAACCTGAACGAACGGTTTGAGGCTCTTTGTACTCCTGAAGCAACCAGATGCCATTGGGCTACACTGGCACATGATAGGGTCAAATGGAAATATTACTGGTGCCCGCTCGAGCAAATCGATGAATAACGGGATGTCAAGTGATCAAGTGATATCTAGAAATAAATTTATTTATTTATAAATTTATAAAGTATTTATTTATAAATAAATTTATTTCTAGATAATTATTTATAAGTAAATAAGTTTACTAATAAATAAGTAAATATTTACTTATTTAACATAAATTTTTAAGATAAAGCTTTATTTTAAAGCTTTATTTTAAATAAATAAAACTTTATTTAAATATCGTGATTGACAAAATTGCTCACAATACAGTTGTTTTAGGTATTCAGTGTTCGAACACCAGTCCCACCACCAATATGACCTTACTGACACCAAAGACTCTAGTTTCCTGCCTCCCCCCAAGCCTGATTCCTTAGCAGGCACTAATTAATTTACTTTATACTGCTTATTACAACATATATCTTGTGATGATGTTGCTAAAGTCATGACATTGGCTCCGGGCACATCTCTTCGACTCCACCGTTCTCCCTGCATTAACATACGCCTCAGAGACCTGGGCCCTACGAAAGCAGGATGAGAATGCTATTTGGGTCTTCCAGAGAGGCATCGAAAGAGCTATGCTTGGAATATCACGTCTCACTCAAGTGAGAGAAGGAATCGGAGTTCTGACCTCCGTCGCTCTTCCAGAATCAGGGACGCTCTCTCGTTTGCCAAGGCATCGAAAATCAGATGGGCTGGACATGTAATGCGATTTGGAGACAACCGCTGGACTAGAGCCGTTACCGACTGGATCCCACAGGATGTCAAAAGATCACGTGGCCGCCCACCTACAAGATGGTCAGACTTCCTTGTTAAGACCCTGAAGGAACGGTTTGAGGCTCTTCATATTCCTGAATCAACCAGATGCCATTGGGCTACATTGGCACGTGATAGGGTCCAATGGAAATGTTACTGGCGCCCGCTCGAGCAAATCGATGAATAACGGGATTCAAGTGATCAAGTGATCAAGTTACATGTAAATTGGGTCCATCTTTGTTGTTGCTTTCACTTATTAAACTTATTGAACTCAGTGGAGAGCCAGGTTTTTGAGTTATCTCATTGACACTTAGTGAATAACTTTATTCACTTCACATTATGATTATGTTTGGAAGTATCTCTTTTGGTGAGTGTCGGGATATTCTGGGATGCCCTGAGAAAATCTGGGAGCAGGGTATAGGGATCTCTTTCTGCCCCAGGGGATCAGCGGCTGGCAGACAAAGACGCAGGAATCCAGTGAAGTTTCAAAAAGGCTTTACTCACACTTGTTCTGGTATACAATCCAGTAAGAGGGAAGCCCCACACATTAGGTTCCTGGCTGGGCCCAGGCCATATATAGGTTTAGAATCCTAGGCCAAGATGGCTGTGACCACGTGCAAAGGCCCAACAGGGAAGAGAACGGAGAAAAGAAGAGAGGAGGCAGAGAGGAGTCAAAATGACCAAAAATACTTTTCTCCTTTCTCCTAGCTTATTTTATAGATAGAAGCCCACCAAAAAACTTTCAGCCCAGCCCATTGTGGGCTGAGCTATCTAGAGAGGAAGCCAGGTAAATGGCCATATTGAAATGCAGATCTCCAGGTGGGTCCTTTGGCCCATCAAGTTTATCAAGCTTCACAATGCCAGAGCTGAACTCCCTGAGATATAATCTCCCTTGCAGATTGTATCTCAATCTGCTGCATCTCTGAACCAGAAAGCAGTTCAGAATGTAATTTGCTTCCCCCACCCCCTTCTTTTTCAAAATTCTTGGTAGTACAGATTTTCTGTAGGATTGTCCAGGAACTAACGTTTGCAGGGGAAACCAGTTCAATGAGTGAAAAGCGCTTCTTGAGGCTATGACAAGATAAAGTTTGGAAAGAGCAAACTGCCAATCTTCTGCCCTTGCCGGGCTGGAGTTGGGGAGGAGACAGATTGTTGGAGGCTTGTGCAGGAACACTACATTTACAGAGAACACGCCGCACTCACCTTGCCTTCTTTCGGGGACGGGGTCACTGGACTGATAGACCGAGCAAAGTGCCTCTGTGCTTGCTTTAATTCAATTTTCTGCTGAACAGCCTGTGAATGGAAAGAGAAAAGTGTCTTGACTATTAGTTTCACTCTAAACTGAACCCAGCAAGGAGCTGCTCAGCGGGAGTAATGTAACAGATTGGGCAATAACAATAATGGTATTAAAGCTTTCTTGTAGTGTCTCGAGTCGAGGCAATAATCACGTGCTTTATGGATAGCTGAAAAGCAGAAAAGCCAAACTTTCCAAAACCCACAGGGGAGCTTAATGTCAGTGAGTCCTTTGAAAAAGTTATTTTTTGTTCTATTCGGAAGAAATAGGATAATAAGGTTAAATGAAGTCATATGGCTGAAACTCTTTGTTGAGTGTCAAGAATGATTTGTGATCAGGTTAGCCACACTTGTGGTGTGCCTGAGAAATATTTTTTGTTGTTGTTTGCTTGTTTTCGGGCCACACCTGCCCATGCTCAGGGCCTACTCCTGGTGAAGCAGTCAGAGTTCATTCCTGGTGGGCATTGGGGAGCCAGATACAAGGGCCCCAAATGCAAGTCAGCCAGTACAAGGCAATGTGTCCGTAATAGAGTTTCAGGCATAAAATATACCAACACCGGGCTACCACCAGGGTCAACATTTCTCCACCAATGTCCCTAGACTTCTGCCAGATTCCAGTCTGCCTCCTTAACAGGCACATTGTCAAGTTTGGTTATTATAGTTTTGATTCCATCTTCCAGAATTGATGCTTCTGTGTTTTAGATACTTACATACTGATTTACATTTTGATCTGACCTTTGTGCATGGTGTTAGAAGAAGTTCTAAGTTCATTTTTTAAACATGTAGCTGCCCAGTTTTCCCAGCACCGCCTGTTGAAAAGGCTTTCATTGCTCCACTTAATATTTTTGCTCCTTTATCTAAGATTAAGTGATCATATATTGGGGAGCATGTTTCAGGATATTCAGTTCTATTCCATAGCTCTACAGATCTGTCTATGTTCCAATATCACGCTGTTTTAATTACACTGCTTTGTAGTAGAGTTTGAAGCTGGGAAAGTGATACCTCCCATCTACTTTTTCCCAAAGAATTGCGTTAGCTATTCATGGGAGCTATTCATGGGGTTTTATTATTCCATACAAATTTCAGGAGTGTTTGATCAATTTCTTTGAAGAATGTCATGGGTATCCTTATAGGAATGGCATAGAATCTGTATAAAGCTCTAGGGAGTATTACCATTCTGATAATGTTAATTTTCCCAATCCATGAGCAGGGAATTTGTTTCCATTTCCTCAGGTCCTCTTTTATTTCTTGAAGCAATATTTTTGTAGTTTTCTTTGTACATATCCTTTATATTCTTAGTCAAACTGATTCCTAGGTATTCGATTTTCTGTGGCGCAATTGTAAATGGAATCATTTCTTTAATGTCCCTTTCTTCTCTTTCATTATTTGCATATAGGAAAGCCGTTAACTTTTGGGTATTTATTTTGTACCCTGTGACTCTACTATAGTAATCTATTGTTTCTAGGAGCTTTTTGGTATGAGAGTTTAGGGTTCTCTAGGTATAATATCATGTCATCTGCAAATATGATAGCTTGACTTCTTCCTTTCCTATCCAGATGTCCTTAATGTTCTTTTCTTCCCTGTTTGCCATGGCAAGTACTTCTACTACTATATTGAATAGAAATGGTGAGAGTGGGCAACCTTGTGTTGTCCCCGATCTTAGGATGAAGGACTTCAGCTTTTCCCCATTGAGAATGATGCTCTTTGTGGGCTTGGAGTAGATGACTTTGACTATATTGAGGAAAGTTCCATCAATTCCCATTTTATGGAGTGTTTTTATCATGAATGGGTATTGGATCTTGTCAAATGCTTTCTCTGCATCTATTTATATGCATCTATTTATATTCATATTTATAGGCCCCATTCATTCTCAATGGAACAAACATCTCTGAATGCAGCAGTTATGTGTACCTAGGTCGAGAAATCAGCATGATGAACAACCTAAAACCTGAGCTGTGCAGAAGGAAGAGAGCGGCATGGAATGCCTTCAAAGGCATCGAAGAAGGCATTCCATCCTGAGAATACTTATATTCTCAGGATGAATTCTACTTGATCATGGTGTATAGCTAAAAGGACAAAGAACCTCCGGCTCTGGGCACATCTCTTTGACTCCACCATTCTCCCTGCATTAACATACGCCTCAGAGACCTGGGGCCTATGAAAGCAGGATGAGAATGCTATTCGGATCTCCCAGAGAGGAATCGAAAGAGCTGTGCTTGGAATATCACACCTCACTCAAGTGAGAGAAGGAATCCGGAGTTCTGACCTCCGTCGCTCTTCCAGAATCAGGGACTCTGTCTCACTTGCCAAGGCATCGAAAATCAGATGGTCTGGACATGTAATGCGATTTGGAGACAACCGCTGGACTAGAGCCGTTACCGACTGGATCCCTCGGGATGTCAAAAGATCACGTGGCGGTCCACCTACAGGATGGTTAGACTTCCTTGTCAAGACCCTGAAGGAACGGTTTGAGGCTCTTCATATTCCTGAATCAACCAGATGCCATTGGGCTACATTGGCACGTGATAGGGTCTAATGGAAATGTTACTGGCACCCGCTTGAGCAAATCGATGAATAACAGGATTCAAGTGATCAAGTGATCAAGTGATTTATATTCGTATTGTTTTTATTTTTCCTCTTATTGATGTGATGTATTATGTTGATTGGCTTACAGATGTCGAACCATCCTTACATTCTCAGGATGAATCCTACTTGGTCATGATGTATAATCTTTTTGATGAGTCTTTGAATTCTATTTGCTAGTATTTTGTTGAAGATCTTAGCATCTGTGTTCATCAGGGAGATTGGTCTGTAGTTTTTCCTTTTTTGTGATGTCTCTGTCTGATTTGGGTATCAGGGTGATATGTGCCTCATAGTAGCTATTTGGGAGTGTTTCTGTTTCTTCAATTTCCTTGAAAGCTTGAAAAGGACTGGCAGTATGTTCTCTTTAAAGGTTTGGAAGAATACATTGGTGAATCTGTCTGGACCTGGGCCTTTGTGTTTGGGTAGACTTTTGATTACTTATTCAATTTCCTTGATGGTGATAGGTTTGTTCAGGTATTCCACCTCTTCTTGTTGTAGCCTTGGGAGACTGTAGGAATTCAGGAATTTGTGCATTTCTTCAAGTGTCTCTTTTTGTGTGTGTGGCATACAGACTCTCAAAGTAATCTCTGATGATCGTTTGAATTTCTGTGGTTTCTGTTGTGATATTCCCCTTTTAATTTCTGATTCTATTTTTTTGTCTCTCTTTTTCCCTTCCTTTACAAGCCTTGCAAATAGTTTGGCAATCTTGTTTATTTTTTCAAAGAACCAGGTCTTGGTTTCCTTGATCTTTTGGATTTTTTTTTGGGGGTATTCCATCTCAATAATATCTGCTCTAAGTTTTATTATTTATTTCTTCCTGCCTGGGTTGGGTTTCTTTTTTTTTGGTCACTTTCTAAGATCTTAAGCTGTGAGGTCAGACTGTTTATGATGGCCCTTTATTCTTCCCTGATACATGCTTACAAAGCTATGAACTTTCCTCATAACACTGCTTTCGCTGTTTTCCACAAGTTCTGATAGTTCATGTCTTCAGTCTCATTCGTTTCCAGGAATTTTTTGTATTTCCTCTTTGATTTCTTTTATGACTCACTGGTTGTTCATCAGTGAGCTGTTTAGCTTCCAGGTATTTGGTATGACTCTCTGTGTGTGCGATTAACTTCTATTTTCAGTGCATCATGGTCTGAAAAAATAGCTGACACAATTTCTATCTTCTTGATTTTATGGAGGTATCTCCTGTTGTCTATTTATTGTAAGTAATTTTTTCCATCTGCTGCTGTCTAGAAATTCTCTGCACATCGTCTTGGAGCTCACTAATTATTTCTTCAGCAGTTGTTACTCTGCCGTGGAGGCCTTCCAGTGAGTTTTTAATTTCATGTACCATGTTTTTAATATCTGTCATATCTGCTTGTATTTTCATTTGCGTTTTCCTCATTTCTGCTCCCCCTATCCTCTTCTATTTTATTGTCTTTATATTTCATTGCTTCTTTGAGCTCCTTATGCATCCTTAACAAACCTCTTTAAAGGTTTGGAAGAATACATTGGTGAATCTGTCTGGACCTGGGCCTTTGTGTTTGGGTAGACTTTTGATTACTTATTCAATTTCCTTGATGGTGATAGGTTTGTTCAGGTATTCTCTTTATTTAGTTATTTTCTAAATTAATTATCAGAGAGGTTATATAGCTCATTGTTATTGCTTGGCTCAACTGGGCTAGCAGCTTCATTCACTGAGCTTGGTGAAGTATCATGTTGCTTTACTATTATGACCTTTTGCAGGTTGCATACTGTGTGATCTTGTGTGGCTAGATAGTACAGTTAGGAATGCCTAGTCTGTTTTCAGAGTTTTGTGGAGGGAAAGTAATGTTGGGTCCTATGTTCACTGAAACCTTTTAACACTATACACCAAGTAATTCACGTGGATGCTATTATGTCTGTGTGGTTTTGAATTTTGAGATGTGAGACCTGAGACTGGAGGGTGACAGGGTGATTGGAGGGCAGCGGTGGGGTGAGGGAGGCTGCAGGTGTCTGTCTCCACATCGGTTCGGCACGCTCCAGGCTCTTGGCTCCCTTTGTGACATTCCCGGGCTTTGGGCTGGGGTCTGGGGGTGTCCACTGGCACAGGGGATGATCACACACCTGAGATTGGGGTGCAGGGTGATTGGAAGGCAGCAGCAGGGGGAAGGAAGCTGCAGGCATCCCCATATCAGTTCAGCGCATTCCAGGCTCTTGGCCCCTTTGTGACATTCCTGGGCTTTGGGCTGGGGTCTGTGGTGGGGGCGGGGTCCTGCCAGTTCAGGCGATTATCACACACCTGAGATTGGGGTGGCAGGGTGATTGGAGGGCAGCGGCGGGGGAGGGAGGCAGCAGGCATCCCTGCCCTGGGCCCTTCTCTGTTACTGTTTGGATAGAAAAAGAGGAACAGAATTGCTTTCCATAAAACTGAACCAATTACATAATTTTTTAAGGCGTTAAGTTAGAGAGCTTGTTTTTGACCTATAAACTTGTTACATACTTTTGTAATTAGAGTAATTTTCTAAACATGTACATTAGTAATGTTTAATAAATTAAATTTAACAGATTGATTTTCCCTAAACAATTAACCCCATTTATAAACTTAATTAATTTTTATACCTTCGGTATCTTTGTGTACATTAAAATCCAATTTGACACTCTTAAACCTATCAAATTCTTGAAAGGCCAAATACGACCAGAAAACAAGCTTTCCCTTGCTTTTGTAAGTTAAATAATATGTCTATAAATGACATAAACCAAGTTTTGCAAAACCCTTTGTGTTTACAAGAAATCCTTTAACATATCTTTTACATAGAAAGCAAGAAGTATGTATATGTGAATGTGTGCGTGCATGTGTGTGTATCTATGTGTCTCTGCAAGTTTCCATAGTACCAAGAAATTATCCAATTTTCAGCCGGCACTGACTGTTTCTCCTACAATTTAAGTCATTTCTAAAACTGTCTATCTGAGATGGTATCTCATTCCACAGATGAAGGGCTCAGTCCTCAAGACACCCCCTACCCCCCACCCTCCCACTTCTCATAGGTGAATTGCAAGCCCAGGTGGTCATCATTTTTCCTGATTCACTGGCTAGAGACTAGAAGTTTCCACAACCCCCTTCCTCAAGTTTAGATACTCTGCTGGCGAAGACCACAGCACTTAAGGCAGGCAGCACCTAGTGATTGGGTCACTGGTTTGATTATAAAAGAGTGGAATACTCACATGGAAGAGACATGATGGTAATCAATAGAGAAAACACGATGACCCTCCATACCCTCCCTCTGCAGCGCATCCCCCCAGGTCTCTGCATGCTCATCCGTCTGGAAGCTCTCTGGCCCCTTTGTAATGGGGTTTTTGATGGATGCTTCATTGCTAAGGGGAGATTGACATCACAGGGACTGGGGAGATATGCAGCAGCAATGACATCATTGGCCACTGAGGACTGATATTGACCACTGGTGGTTGAATTCAGTGTGTTTTGATGTGTTGTATTGTCCCTCTCTGCTGCCCTCCGTGGAGGTCAGGAGCTGGGCTGAAAGTTTTCACCTTCTAATCACATGGTTGGCATGCTGGAAACTCTGTTAGCCTGAAGTTGCTCGTTTCATGAACATCACAAAAGACACCTTTCTCTATTCGTGGGAGTTTATTATTCCATACAAATTTCAGGAGTGTTTGTTCAATTTCTTTGAAGAACATCATGGGTATCTTTATAGGGACCGCATTGAATCTATATAAAGCTCTAGGGAGTATTACCATGTTGATAATGTTAATCCTTCCAATCCATGAGCAGGGAATGTGTCTCCATTTACCCAGGTCCTCTTTTATTTCCTGAAGTAACATTTTGTAGTTTTCTATGTAGAGATCCTTTACATTCTTTGTCAAACTGATTCCTAGGTATTTGATTTTCTGTGGCACAATTGTGAATGGGATAGTTTCTTTAATGTCCCTTTCTTCTCTTTTGCTCTTTGCATATAGGAAGGCCATTAACTTTTGGGTATTGGTTTTGTACCCTGCCACTCTACTATAGGAATGTATTATTTCTAGGAGCCTCTTGGTAGAGAATTTTGGGTTTTCCAGGTACAATATCATGTCATCTGAAAATAGTGACAACTTGACTTCTTCCCTTCCTATCTGGATGCCCTTAATGTCTTTTTTCTTCCCTGATTGCTATGGCAAGTACTTCCAGTACTATATTAAATAGAAGTGGTGAGAGTGGGCAGCCTTGTCTTGTCCCTGATCTTAAGGGGAAGGCTTTCAGTTTTTCCCCATTGAGAATGATGCTTGCTGTGGGCTTGTAGTAGATGGCCTGGATTATCTTGAGGTAGGTTCCTTCAATCCCCATTTTACAGAGAGCTTTTATCATGAATGGGTGTTGAATCTTGTCAAATGCCTTCTCTGCATCTATTGATATGATCATATGGTTTTTCTTTTTCTTTTGTTGATATGATGTATTATGTTGATTGACTTGCGGATGTTGAACCATCCTTGCATTCCCGGGATGAATCCCACTTGGTCATGGTGTATAATCTTTTTGATTACTCTTTGGATTCTATTTGCTAGTATTTTGTTGAAGATCTTAGCATATGTGTTCATCAGGAGATTGGTCTGTAGTTTTCCTTTTTATGACATCTCTGTCTGCTTTGGGTATCAGGGTGATATGTGCCTCGTAGAAGCTGTTTGGGAGTGTTTCTGTTTCTTCAATTGCCGGAAGAGCTTGAAAAGAATTGGGAGTAGGTCCTCTTTAAAGGTTTGGTAGAATTCACTGGTGAATCCATCTGGACCTGTGCTTTTGTGTTTGGGGAGACTTTTGATTACCGATTCCATCTCCTCGAAGGAGATAGGTTTGTTGAGGTAGTCCAAATCTTCTTGTTGCAGACTTGGGAGGCTATAGGAATTCAGGAATTTGTCCATTTCTTCTAGGTGCTCTTGTTTCGTAGCATACAGGCTCTCATAGTAATCTCTGATGATCTTTTTTTTTAACATTTTATTATACCACCGTGAGATATACAATTACAATGCTGTTCACGCTTGGGGGTTTCGGTCACACAGTGTTCCAGCACCCCGCCCTCCACCAGTGCCCCCAGCCACCACCCATGTCCCCAATTCCCTCCCCCCTCCCACATCCTGCCTAAATGGCGGGTTCTTTATCTCCTCTCCTCTCCCCTCTCTCTCTCTCCTCCTTCTCCCCACACATTGTACACTTCTAAGTGCACTACATTACCTTAGAAGCCATCTGATGATCTTTTGAATTTATGTGGTTTCTGTTGTGATGTCCCCATTTTCATTTCTGATTCTATTTATTTGGGTTCTCTCTTTCCCTTTTCTTACAAGTCTTGCAAGTGGTTTATAAATATTGTTTATTTTTTCAAAGACCTAGCTTTTGGTTTTGTTGATCTTCTGGATTGCTTTTTTGACATTCCATCTCATTGATTTCTGCTCTAAGTTTTATTATTTCTTTCTTTCTGCTTGGGTTGGACTCCTTTTGTTGCTCACTCTAAGATCTTAAGTTGTGAAGTCAGACTGTTTGTGATGGCCTTTTCTTCTTTTCTGATGAGTGCTTGAAGAGTTATGAACTTGCTTCTTAACACTGCTTTTGCTGTATCCCACAAGTTCTCGTAATTCATGTCTTCAGTCTCATTTGTTTCCAGGAATCTTTGGATTTCCTCTTTGATTTCTTTTATGACTTGCTGGTTGTTCAGCAGTGAGCTGTTTCGTTTCCAGGTACTTGGTATTGATCTCTGTTTTTGTGTACAATTAACTTCTATAAAGCAATTCTTGGGAAAAGAAGATGGGAGGTATCACTTTCCCCCAACCTCAAGCTCTACTACAGAGCAGTTGTAATTAAGACAGTGTGGTATTGGTATAGAGACAGACCGTAGACCTATGGAATAGAACTGAATATCCTGAAACACACTCTCAAATATACAACCACTTAATCTTTGATAAAGGAGCGAGAAATATTAAGTGGAGCAAAGAAAACCTCTTCAACAAATGGTGCTGGGAAAACTGGGCAGCTACATGTAAAAAATGAACTTAGACCTCCTTCTAACGCCATGCACAAAAGTCAGATCAAAATGGATTATAAGATCTCAACATCAGACACGAATCTATATGGTACATAGAAGAAAATATAGGAGAAATGCTCTACGACATCGATGCCTAAAGAATCTTTAAAGACAACACACCACTGACCAAGCAAATGGAAGCAAAGATAAACAAATGGCATTATATAAAATTGAAAAGCTTTTGCACCTCAAAAGAAATGGTGACCAAGATACAAAGACAATCCACAGAGTGGGATTGGTATTCACCCAATACCCATCTGAAAAGGGGTTAATATCCAGGATATATCAGGCACTGGTAGCACTTCACAAGAAGAAAACCGCCAACCCCATCAAAAAATGGGGAGAAGAAGTGAACAGAAGCTTCCAAAAGGGAAGAAATTCGAATGGCCAAAAGGCATATGAAAAAGTGCTCTTCATCTGTAATCATCAGGGAGATGCAAATCAAAACAACAATGAGGTACCATCTCACACCACAGAAACTGGCACACATCCAAAACAGCAAGAATAACCAGTGCTGGCGTGGATGTGGGGAAAAGGGACTCTCATCCACTGTTGGTGGGAGTGCCGACTGGTCCAGCCCTTTTGGAAAACAATATGGGCATTCCTCTGAAAACTAGATATTGATCTCCCATTTGATCCAGCAATAGCACTCCTGGGAATATACCCGAGAGACCGAAAAATACATAGCAGAAACACTATCTGTACTTCTTTATTCATCTCTGCGCTATTCACAATAGCTAGAATCTGGAAACAACCTAAATGCCTGAGAACAGAGGACTGGCTAAAGAAATTGTGGTTCATCTACACTATGGAATACTATGCAGCTGTCAGAAAAGATGTAATTATGAAATTTACCTGCAAATGGATGGACATGGAGACTATCATGCTGAGTGAAATTAGTCAGAAGGTAAAGGACAGATGTAGAATGACTGCATTCATTAATAGGATATAAATAGATACCAGTGTTTTACTGAGTGTGGGCAATGGTAATGTCAGACTAGAACTCACCATTGAATATACACAAAGAGACTTAAGTGATAAACTCTAAATATCTGCAGGGCTAGCCTCAATGTGTAAAAAGAAGAGGGAGAGAGATGCAGAGACAGAGAGAGAGAAAGAGAGGAAACTGGGGTACCTGCTATTGAGGCAGCCTGGGGGTGGGCGGTGAGGTACATTGGTGGTGGAAATGGGGCACTGGTGGAGGGATGGGTGCTGGAATTTTGTATTACCAAGAACCAATTATGAACAACTTTTTAATTGTATGTCTCACAATGGTATAATAAAAAATTTAAAAAAGACCCTTTCTCTTTTACCACTTAGACAATGTCGTGAGTTTAAGGTATTTGCTGAGTAGCCAGGGATGGAAACAATATTTCATCCCTATCATACATTTTCCACCATGTTACAGTAAGGAACTTTCACTCCAAAATAATGTTGTTGTGTAAGAAAATTGACTTCAAAATTTAAAAACGTTTCTTAATTTCATCCAAAGGTATTAATACTAGACTTCTGTGTCTCAAATTTTTACCCCCTTCCGTTGACTTAACTCTGTTTCTGTAGGGTTTTAGAGCCACATCTGTGTGGTGCCCAGAGACAACATCTGACTCAGTGGGGTGTTATTTTGGGAGTGCCAGGGTTAATCAGCCCGTGGCTTCTGCTCTAAAGCATATACCCTAGCTCTTAGAATACTCTCTCTGGACCAAAAGTCCTGTGAGTGGAAGGAGATGATAGCTAGGCCAGTGGAATAAAGGCCAAGCCTGGGAGGATCTTGTCAACCTGAGATGAGAACCAGAGACAAATTCTTCCTGTCCTTCAACTTTGCCACTGGAGAACTCCTGGGTCCTCTCTTTTGATCGGGGTTAAGTGCATGAGTCCGAAGCCTTGCTCTGGGTGCTTCACATTCCACCTTTCCCGATCTTACCCTCTCTTTCAACTCTTCTTGCTGCTGTTGCTGAAAGAAGGAATCATTGAACTCCTCTCACCTCTTATTGGGTGGTCTTTAATCTCTTGGCTGGATGATTTGAGTAGTTAATTGAATTTTATACATCCTCATCCAGGCTGTCAAATTTTCCAGTCTCGTTGGATTTCACATACTTTAAAACATTTTCTTGCCTGGCTTTGGGCCACAATTTTAGTCATTTATTGTAAGAACTTAATCTGGTTAAAGCAGGGGGTTTAGGTAAGCACAAAAACTCAGGGCTCCTGAGGGCAGAGGACGTGTGGGGACACTGGAGTGCCCGGGTTCATTTGATTGATTTTAAACTTCATTTTACTTCTTTATTTTCATACTGTGCTGTGCCGATGGAATAAAAAAATCCAGGCTTCCAGAGAACTGGAAGGCTACAGCCTTGGCCTTCTGACCTGGCCCATGGCAGGGGTCATATCAAGAAGAGCCACCACGTTGCACCCTAGTATGACTGGTTTGTGCTCACCAGGGGACATAGTCATTTTTTTAGTTTACAATTTGCAATAATTGCTTTTTGGATAAACCTCATTGGCTACTCTACTGCTTCTGTGCTAAGCTTGTCATCTTTGTGAAAGCTCTGGGATATCTTGCAGCATGGAATTACAGAGCAAGAACGCTAAATAATCAGACTCATTTGGCCACGCCAGTTTCCTGTTGATTGTCAGAAGTTTCCTGACCATCCCTGGCTCACTTTCAGCACTCTGCCACTCTGCCTTCTCCTGCCTGGAGATCCGGAGAAAGCAGACGTTGACTGTTTCCTGCTGGGGGTGGTGGGGGATGCTGCTCCCAGGAAAAACAGCCCCTGTGGATAGTTCAATACCTAATCAGGAGAAGTAAAAAGCACTGATTTAATTAATTCTCCTCCGGTTCCTTTGGTGAGGTCTGGGCAGGCACAGCTGAATAAGGGCTCTGGAACATAGTCCCCAAGGCGGAGGAACATTTCCAATGCTCCTATTGTCCTTAAAATGGGCATTGACACCCAGTGGGTTTCCGGGGAGGGGCATGTCCAGGATGTCACGTGATGTTCAGCAGCAGAGGATGACGGTGGTGGCAGTAGCCATGTGACTGCAGATGGAGGGGGTGGTGAGGATGGCTTCGCAGTGATGCTCTTTCCCAAGTTGCCTGGAGCTGTGGGTGTTGGCTGCATTACACAATCCCTGAATCTGTAAGGGTGAGTGGCTCCCCCTGAGAGGGCCGAGCTGTGGTGCGGGTTACCTGTACATCCATGACTGATGGCAGGAGATAGTTGATAAGGCCATGGAGAGCTTGACTCATCCTTTGTTTCTGTGTTTTGGGGTCACAATTGGTGTGGCTTGGGGTTGTTCTAGGCAGTGCTCTCTGTGTGGTGCGGGGGGTGGCGGAGGTTGTCAAACCCAGGTTCCCTCATGCAGACCATGTTCTTTGGCTCTGTGAACCATCTCTTGGGTCCACTTTTGGTGAATCTGAAAGTTTCCGCCACGGTGATGGGTCTTAGCATGCACCTTACCATTTCTAGCACTGTGATGTAGGTTCAGTTCATTTGTCTGAATCATGCTGTGCTTTCTTGAATCTGCATGGCTCCTGCTTGCCATATTGGTGTCAGGCTCATTTTGGAAAATGCTCTCGCATCATGGCACCCCAATAGAGCATTTACAAAGACTCCTGCTACATACACATTAAGGTGCAAAATGGTTGGTGCTTCTCAGAGCTTTTAGGATATGGTCCTTCTGTCCTGTGTGACCCTGGGAGGACTACTCAGGGCCTTAGACTTTTCTTTTGTGTGTTTTTGGGTCACACCCGGCGACACTCAGGGGTTTCTCCTGGCTCTGCACTCAGGAATTACTCCTGGCAGTGCTCGGGGGGACCATATGGGATGTGGGGGATTGAACCCGGGCCGGCATGGGTCGGCCACGTGCAAGGCAAATGCCCTACCCGCTGGACTATCACTCCGGCCTCCGACTTTTTATGAGCTTATCTTGCCTCTTCTAGGAAAGCTCTTCAACTGCCCTGAATCATATTCATCTGCTCATTTGCTCAACCATCCAAGTCTTCCATCCCCATCCATCCATCCATCCATCCATCCATCCATCCATCCATCCATCCATCCATCCATCCATCCATCCATCCATCCATCCATCCATCCATCCATCCACTAATCTATTTTGGTTTTTGAACCCCACCCAGTGATGATAATGGTTACTCCTGATTGCAGTCAGGAGTCATGCTTGGTGGGGCTGAGGGGACCATATGGGATGCCAGGGATCGAGCCTGAGTCACTGTATGCAGGGCAAATGCCCTCCCCACTGTATATCACTGTGCCCTCCTCCCCTGCATAGATTTAATCATTGTGTTCATCGACCATCTTTCATATTAAACACAGGGCTAAACTCTAAATGCTTATTTGAATATGCATGTATACAGACATACACTTTGCACCCTGTAAAAGGGACTGAGTGAGTCCTATAGAATCTGACATTAAACCTGACAAAATCTCCTTGACAAAGGGAAAAGGGAAAGAAAGATGCTATAGTAGGGAGACAGTTGCCTTGTTATATCCCTGGCATAGCATATGGTTTCTTGAACATTAACAGGGTTGGTCCCTGAGCACAGAGCCAAAAGTAGGTTCTGAATGCAGCCAGGTTTGGCCCAAAAACAAAAATGGAAAAGAACAGGACCCTCCCCCATAGTACATTTATAAATTATATACTCTGAATTACCAACTGTATTTCTGGAGGAAGGAGCATCCATTCAAATCTGAGGATGAAGTTGGCCTCTTTGTCATTTTGTATGTTTGATTATTAGAAAAGGTTTTAAAGAACTGAATTCTGTCAGTGCACATCAGGTGTAGCTTCCTCCTCAGTTGATACCCCAGTGTGGGATGTGTTTATAGCACCAAGCTTTCAGGCCAGCCATTTGATGGAAGGAGGAGGAGTTTTCTTTCCTCTTCTCAGCTGATCTAATAATCAAATGAACACAAGATAGATTAATAGGAGAAAAAGAAAAAAAACTAGCACCTGGACTTGAAGTTGTCATAGGAATATGGGAATTAAACAAAGCAACTTGAATAATTCTAAAGGAAGAAACATGTCCAGGTTGTAGTAACGAGGCAGGGCTGGCTAGCTGAGACTAATGTGTGCTCCGAGGAGTCCCAGCCTCCATCATGGAATCTTTCAACATCAGGGAACACATTTGTGCTAGATACTATGTGTGCTAGAAGATGAGACTACAACTCAGAGAAGATGGGCAGATCTGTGTAAGGAATCTGTGGCTCTATAGGACAAGTGGAGGAAATGACATAATTTTATGAACAAAGGTTTTAATCATAATTGGGGAGAAAATACAGGAGGCAATAAAATGGAAGATTGGGGAGAGGTTAGGTAAGAGAGAGAAGGGATCAGTCTGCCAATAATAGTTGGAAATGATAATGCTAGGCTAGGACTGAGTATTGAAAGTGGGTAAAGGGATATGTATGATGACCCCTCAGTGTATGTACTGCAAACTATAATATACAAAGGAAATGAGAGAGAGAAAGAGAAGAAAAGTGCTTCCCTATAGAGGCAGGTGATGGGGAGGGGGTTGGGGGAAGGAAATAGGGGGACATTGTGGTGGGAAATGTGCACTGGTGGAGGGATGGGTGCGTAAACACTGCTTTAAGCTCAATTCATGATTGGATTGGACTTGTTCATACAACTTTGTAATTGTCTGTCTCACTATGATACAATCATTTTTTAAATGGAAGATTGGGTCTTAAACTGTTCTGGGCTTTAGTCAGGCTGCTCTGAGACAGTACATTGACTAAAGGACATGGAGAGAAACTTTAAGGATTGGTTGGCTGCATAGACAGGCTGGGGAGGTGGCGGGTGGGAGGGAAATGGGGACGTTGGTGGTGGGAAGTGTACATTGGTGAAGGGATGGGTGTGGGAACATTGAATGACTGAAACCCAATCACAAATAACTTTGTAACTGTATATCACATGGTGATTGAATAAAAAGAAAGTAAAAAATTAAAAAATATAGCAACTTGCTTTTGTATATTCTAAGTAAAAGGGAAAATAACCTACAAGGAATTTACAGTAATTTTTTTTGGTGGTGGTGGTGGGGGGTGGGGGGAAGAACATACAGACTCTGCTCAGAGCTTCCTCCTGGCTCTGCACTCAGGTGTCTCTCCTGGAGGGGATTATATGGGGTGGCAGAGATCGAACCTGGGTGGGCTGCATACAAGGCAAGAGCCTTTCCACCTACCCTCACCCCTCCCCCGCCACACCCCTGCTATTTCTCCAGGAACCACAGTAACGTCATTCCATGTACTGTGGGATGAGTGCTCTGATTTCAGACACTGAGTGATGGATGCCACAGAAATCAGGGTGAAGTCCCATAGTACACTGTACTCCATATGGCTACTGGCATCATTTGATTCACAGGCCCCGCAGGGTCTATGCCACTCTTTGGTTTTGGTCCTTCCTGAGTGCTTGCTTTCTCATTGTACTCGCTTTCTAGTATTAGTTCTCAGAAATGTTGTCTTTAGGTGCTTCTTAAATTTATCAAAGCGGAATCCACTCTCCACTTGTTCTGATATCAATTTCAAGGACTATAACTCACCTGAAGCCTCCCATTATTGAACACAAATGTCTGTAGAAACAAATGAAACTGATGATGTTTTGGAGAAATCTACATGCAGTAAGGGCTGTTAAGACGGAGAAGTACAGCAAGGGGCAGTTAAGTGGGAGAGAGGTGCAGTAAGGGGCAGGTAAGTGGGGGGGAGAGGTGCAGTAAGGGGCAGGTAAGTGGGGAGGTACAGTAAGGGGCAGTTAAGTGGGGAGAGGTGCAGTAAGGGGCAGGTAAATGAGGGGGTACAGTAAGGGGCAGTTAAGTGGGAGAGAGGTGCAGTAAGAGGCAGATAAGTGGAGGAGGTGCAGTAAGGGGCAGGTAAGGTCTTTCTTTTATTGAATGCCCATGTCAGAAGATGGTGTCATCTCTTTGAGCCTTCTGTGTCTGACCTTGATGCTTGGAGGGATGTTAGAACTTGTCTGGGTTGAAAGTTGAAAGACCAAATGAAAGGCAAGTGCCCACCTGTGTTGGACAAAAAGAGAAAAGTATTTTTTGAGCAAGTTTAAATTGTTCTGGGAATTTTTTCTATTGTTTTCTTTCCTATATGTTTCACAGTGAGCTTTTCAAAGAGTGACCATCCTCCATGCTCCCACAGCTCCAAACTCGTGGTCTTCCACGCCCAGGCAGAGCTGACCCGGCGAGAAGAGCACAAGATGAGAGCCAGTGGCCTTATGTTCTCCCTGGTCCCATCTCCAGCCATCTTCTCTGCAGTGATTTTCCACATTCTGGACTCTCTCTCTCTCTCTCTCTCTCTCTCTCTCTCATCAGGTACATTTCAGTCTATTTATTCTCTTTTGTCTGCGTTTGCTCTTCACCTGTCGGCCTCTGTCCCTCTTTTCCTGGCAGCTATTTTCATCTTTCAGGTTGTGGCTTCCATAACCTTCTCTTCCTCACGTGAGCCTCCTGTGAGTGCCTGGAAGATTGTTGGGATGTCAAATCCTGCTGGGTGTTACAGGGCACATAACTCTCCTCTGTACCATTTGTCAAAGGAATAATTACAGCCACATAGATGATTATTTGGACAATCATTTGCATAATGGAGTCTTATTTCCAAGGCTTAGTCTACCTGAGTTTATGTAGGGCCTGGCCTAGTGTCCGATATGCAGTAGGTATTCAACAAATGTTTATTAAATGAATGATCAAATATGCTCTTTGGTACATCTGAAAGGGTGATGCTTTTGACAGGGAAGACTATGAGGCTGCCAACAGCAACAATAAGGGGCTAAGAAAGGGGTGAGTTGACTTTGTCTGTGTTCCTTTCCTGAGTCAATGTCATGTAGAGTGGAAATACTTTTGGAGGGGCTGGGATTTTACTCATTTAAATAGTTTTTGAAGAACTACAGGCCCAGCTTAGTTTAGGTTGCCCAGATCTTGCTCGCCACTGACTGATACAGAAACACATGGTGAAATTTATTATCTACTCTTCAATTTTCCTAAGATTACAACTGGTGGTTTATATAGGTTAATGGAAGAAAATTGTCCAGATAGGATCTGAGGATGCAACTTGGATAACAAGAAAACTTTTACTGAGGTTCTCCCTCTTGGGATCCAGGGCATGTAAATATAATACCTTTTCCACCTTTCTCAGTGTTTGCTATGATTCTTTAATCTCTCTGTTCTCCTTTCCTTTTGGGATTCTATTTGAAGAAGCATGAAAATAATTTGGCAAAAATTTTTTTTGTATACTATAATGCTTAGCTTTGGTTCTTCAGTAGTATATAAAGATTTTTTTTCTAAATAATAATTATTAAAATATAAACCCAGAAATATTCAACTGAGAAGTGGAAAGTGGAGCTGGGAAGGAGGAAGATCAAGTGAGGGTGTGTATAAAGCAAAGTCTTGAGGAAATCTCAGGAAATTTGTTGGTTCTTCAGGGGAGTTAATGAAGACACATCTGAGATTTGTCTACTGTGATGTTAGCACACATCTGAAATTTGTCTACTGTGATGTCTGATGATTAATTGTTCCAACAGACTGTGAATTTTGTAAAGCTCTCTATTTCTTTAGGTATCACTTCACTTGTATCACTTGTCTTCCCATTCATCATCAATTTGCTTGATCAGGCACCAGTAACATCTCCATATGTCCTGTCACATGCTAGTAGAGCCCAAGGGCATCTGCTTGCTCCAGGAACATAAAGAGCCTCAAACCATTCCATCAGGTCATGGGAATGAGGTCTATAATTGTTACTGGTATTTGGCATATCAAATATGACACGGAAGGCTTGCAAGGCTCTGCAGTGCCGGTGGGATACTCTTGTAGTTACCTCTGACCTCCAATTTCTTGTTTTTATTAAATATTTTATTATACCACCATGAGATATACAATTACAACTTTGTTCATGTTTAGAGGTTTCGGTCACATAGTGTTCCAGCACCCAGCCCTCTGCCAGTGCCCATTTTCCACCACCAATGTCCCCAATTCCCCTCCCCCTCCCATAGCCTGCCTAAATGACAGGTTCTTTATCTCTTTTCTCTCTCCTCTCTCTCTCTTTTCCTTGTCTTATACATTGTGGGTTGCACTACATACACTTAGAGGCCATCATGTACATTTTTTTTTGCCTGTATTTAATGCTCAATTCTAGGTTGGTATTAACCCTTTCGACATTTATTCACACATGTTCCCTTCTCTGTCTTACCTAACCTCCAACTCCCACCGTTTGCGGTAATTTCCACTTTTGGTAAGACCTCCTGATCCACGTTTCGCCTGACACTGGATTTTGGTGTCATAATATGTATATGTGTATATATATATATATATATATATATGTCATGCAAATAAATGCAGTCATTCTATATCTCTCTCTTTCCTTCTTACTGATTTCACTTAACATGATCCTTTCCATGTCAATCCATTTATAGATCATAACTTTATTTTTCCTAACAGCTGCATAGTATTCCATTGTGTAGATGTACCACAGTTTCTTTATCCAGTCATCAGTTCTCAGGCATACTGGTTGTTTCCAGGTTCTGGCTATTGTGAATAGTGCTGCTATGAAAATAAAAGTGTGGATTGTTTTTCCGCTGTGTGTTTTTGGCTTCCCAAGTTATATTCCCAGGAGTGGTATGGCTAGGTCAAAAAGGGAGCTCAATTTCTAGTCTTTGGAGAAATGTCCATATTGTTTTCCAGAAAGGTTGTACAAGTCGACATTCCCACCAACAATGTATGAGAGTCCCCTTTTCCCGCATCCACGCCAGCATTTGTTGCTTTTACCCTTTTGGATATGGGCCATTCTCTGTGGTGTGAGGTGATATCTCATTGTTGTTTTGATTTGCATCACTCTGATAATTAGTGATGATGAGCATTTTTTTTGCTTATTTCTTTAATTTATTTTTTTAAGTATTTTATTATACCACCGTGAGATATACAAATAAAAAGATATACAATTAAAAAGTTCATGTTTCGGGTTTTGGTCATACAGTGTTCCAGCACCCGTCCCTCCACCAGTGCCCATCTCCCACCACCAACGCCCCCGGTTCCCTCCCCCTTCCCCAGCCCACCTCCATGGCAGGTTCTTTATTTCTTTCCCTTTCTCTCTCTTTTTTTTTCCTTCCCTTCCAGACTATGGATTACAGAACATACATTAAAAGGTTGTCATGTGTATCCTTTTGCCTCTATTTAATGCTCAGTTCTAGGTTGGCATTAGTACCCTCGACAATTATTAGCACCCTGTTCCATTTTCTGTCTTACCTAATCTCTGACTCCCACACGTTTGTGATAATTTCCACCTTTGACAAGACCTCCTGATATATGTTTCACTTGACCTTGGATATTGGTATCATAACATGTACATATATATTTATTCCATGCAAATAAATGCAGTCATTCTGTATCTGTCTCTCTCCTTCTGGCTAATTTCCCTCAACATAATCTTCTCCATGTCCATCCATTTATAGGCAAATTTTATAACTTCATTTTTCCTAACAGCTGCATAGTATTCCATTGTGTAGATGTACCAAAGCTTCTTTATCCAGTCATCGATTTTCGGGCACTCTGGTTGCTTCCAGAGTCTGGCTATTGTGAATAATGCTGCTATGAACATAAAAGTAGGGATGGTGTTTCCGCTGCGTATTTTTGGTTTCCCAGAGTAGATTCCCAGGGAGTGGTATGGCTGGGTCAAATGGGAGTTCAATTTCTAGTCTTTGGAGGAAAGTCCATATTGTTTTCCAGAAAGGCTGTACCAGCCGGCATTCCCACCAACAATGGATGAGTGTCCCCTTTTCCCCACATCCACGCCAGCACTTGTTGTTCTTGCTCTTTTGAATATGTGCCAGTCTCTGTGGTGTAAAGTGGTATCTCATTGTTGTTTTGACTTGCATCTCTCTGATGACCAGTGATGATGAGCATTTTTTCATATGCCTTTTGGCCATTCGAATGTCTTCCTTGTCAAAGCTTCTGTTCATTTCTTCTCCCCATTTTTTAAAATATTTTATTTTACCACGGTGAGATATATAGTTACAAAGATGTTCATGTTTGGGTTTCTGTCATATAATGTTCAAGCACCCATCCCTCCACCAATACCCATTTCCCACCATCAGTGTCCCCCTATTCCCTCCCCCTCCCCTAGACTGCCTCTATGGGAGGTTCTTTATCTCTTCTCTCTCTCTCTTTCTCTCTTCCTTCTCTTACACATTGTGGATTATAATACATACAGTTAGAGTATATCATGCATATCTTTTTGCTTATATTCAGTGCTCAGTTCTAGGCTGGTATTATCACTTTTGACAATTATTAGCCCACCGTTCCCTTCTCAGTCTTACCCAACTTCTGACTCCCACATGTTTGTGGTAGATTCCACCTTTGACAATACCTCCTGATCATTGTTTTTCCTGACCTTGGATATTGGTATCATATTATATATTATATATTATAATATATATAATTTATCATAATATTTGGTATCATAATCACTTGTATCACTTGTCTTCCCATTCATCATCAATTTGCTTGAGCAGGCACCAGTAATATCCCCATATGTCCTGTCTCATGCTAGTAGAGCCCAAAGGCATTTTTTGATGGGGTTGTTTGTTTTCTTCTTGTAAAGTTCTACCAGTGCCTGATATATCCTGGATATTAACCCCTTATCAGATGGGTATTGGGTGAATATTCTTTCCCATTCTGTGGACTGTCTTTCTATCTTGGTCATTGTTTCTTTCGAGGTGCAGAAGCTCTTTAGTTTCATGTAGTCCCATATGTTTATGTTTTCTTCTAGTTGCTTTGTTAATGGTGTTTCACCTTTGAAGATGCCTTTAGCTTCAGTATCGTAGAAGGGTTTTTCCTATATTTTCTTCATGTACTTTATGGATTTAGGTCTGATATTGAGATCTTTACTCCATTTTGATCTGATTTTTGTGCATGGTGTTAGACACAGGTCCAAATTCATTTTTTTTACATGTATCTGTCCAGTTTTCCCAGCATCACCTGTTGAAGAGGCTTTCCTTACTCCATTTTGGCTCTTTCACCTTTATCAAAGATTAACTGATCATGTCTTTGAGGGTGGGTGTCCAGGATACTCAACTCTATTCCATATGACCTCCGATTTCTTTAGGTGCCTTCTCTAAACTGGTGGCACATAAATTATTGCCAACAGTGGTCTCTCTCTTTCTCTTATTTTCTTCCCCACACCACCCCACTTTACTTGAACGCCATGGTTTATGAAGTTGTTCATGATGATTTGTCCCAAGCATTCAGTATTCTTACACCAATACCACCACCACTGTTACCTTCCCCCACCATTGTCTCCATTTTCCTGTCACCCCTCAACCCTGCCCCCCATAGCAGCCCAACAATTTATTTTTTATTTCTTCTTACCATTAAATGGCTAACAGAATGACAAAAAATATTTTCATAGAAGAAAACTTGTGAAAATTATTTTGTCTCACCAAGGGTATGTTAAATCCTTGTCAGAGGGTCTGCTTTCTCTAAGAGCGGTCTCTTTACGTGTCGAATATGTTGCTCCTAAATATTCAAACTTGCCAGTTTCTCGGTGGAAAGGGCTATAAGGGGAAATAACTCCTTTGTGTGGAAAGAATGCTCTGCTGTGTGCCGCCAACTATACCACCCACGACTTCACCATTGGAGCGGGAGAGGCAGCTCAATGGCATGGAGAACACTCTCTGCTTACAGGAGCCTGGGTTTGATCCTGAGCACCATATGGTCCCCTCAAGCACAGAGCGTGAGGTCATCTCTGAGCACTGCTGGGTGTGGCCCCAAACCCCAAAACATAAGCACATCACCCAAGTAGCAGACAAGTGAGTAATGTCTGGCCTATCATTCTTCAGTGCAGGCTTCTTGCCAGGACAGCTTCAGTTCTGGTCACTTCCCACTCACATGTCTGATTAATTGATGCTATCATTGCCTTGGGCCAACCAGATTGTCAAATGATCAAAGTTCCTTTGATTTCAATACAAAGGGAAGGACTATTGACAGCCTATTGAGCAAAATTATTTGTTCTTCTACATAAGGCCAACAACTTCTGTTTTCCTCAAGTCTAGTAAAAGGAATTTATTCACGACATAGACACTTGTCAATCAGCAGAGGCCCTGTTGATATCGGCTAGTAAAGACAACTTTACACCTCCACATCATGGACCAATTTTGATGTGATGCAGAGTAGCTCCCCCTGTGGAGTCTGCCTCTGCCAGAGTGTAGGGAAGCACGTTGTTGAGCTCTTGCGTGTTGTGTGATGGCTGTGTTGGTGATTCACAAATTTCAGCACAGGTCCATCTATCTTGCTGCCTTTTGGTGTGACTGTAGAGGTAATTACTGCCACCCCACCTGGACATGGTGTTGCTTTTGAATGATTTCAGGCAGAAAGGGACACTTTCAAGATTTTCCACTGCTGTTTTTTGCACTTATTCTGTTTGCCAAGCAATCAATTCGAGGCCAATATATTAATCTCAGTTATGTGCCATGGCACCATGAACACAATGGAGTATCAGTACATTGTAAACTGGACTTGCTACAGAACTGTGTTTATGTCATGGTGTCTGTCTGCTTCTCCAACAGATCTTGTTAGGGTAGTTTAGATTCTGTATCCAATAACTCTGAATCTCTCTATCCCTAAGAAACTTTCTAGTCTTCAGATGCACCCACCTTTGCCCCTCTGTTACTCTTACAGCAGGGTGGGGGCCTAGTTTTTATCACAGGTTACTACTAACTACAGGTGATATGGGTTTCTTTAAGTATACAATGAACATATTTTTCTCTGAGGAAGAAAGAATTTAGTGTTTAGGATTCTCTTGACAAGTGTCTAGGATTCTCTATCTAGTCCATCAGATACACATGGCATATGGAAGCAACCAACCAATGCCAGTTTCCCCTCTGGTCTTTATTAGTGTTGTGATGTCACTTAGTTGTATTGCTTACATACTTGCTTGTGTATTGTTGATATCCAGCAGAACTAGGGATCATACCTGAGGATGGGGGTGGTACCAGGTAACGAACTCACAGCCTCACAAGTGCAAGGTAGGAACTCTACCACTGAGCCATACTGCCAGGTCTGAACTCCAGTCTCTTATATGATCAAATCTCTCACTGAATATAGACCTTGTGCATGCCACTACACCCCTGTCCATCTCTTCTGTCTTCAAGCCAGAATCACCATAAAAAACATTCTCACTGGTTGGAGCAGCAGTTTGATAGCATCACTCTACTTACCACCAGTTGGTGAGTATATCTGTGTTGACATCTGACTGTAAGTGGCCCCCTCCATACCTGGAACTTAAAAACACTTTATCCTGAAATATAGCATCATAGAACTCGAGTTTCTTCTGTTTATTTGAGTTTCCCAAATCAGAGCTTCACTGGGGATTGGTTTGTGGATAATTGATTGAGGAATGTCCATAAGAAGGTCTGGTTGGGGCTAGAGGAGCAGAACCGGAAAGAAAGAGAAACTGAACAAGAACATTGCTTCAACTAACATTGCATGAAGGCAACTGCATCTCAGCCTTGCAGGGAAATAGGGGCAGCTACTTTCAGAGCTGCCCGTCAGGAGTGAGGGAGCTGGGGAATTCTCATGGTCATCCCTCAGATGGGCCTTAGGTCTGTCCCTGGAAGCGCTTCTGTTTCCTCTGAACATTTGGCTCCCAGTGTGTGACAGAATCAGTCACTGCAATCTGAGAGTGAACTCTGAACAAGACTTGCTGGTTCTGTGTGGGAATAGAACACACCAGTAATGGGGTCACACGAATACAAGTGTGTGTATGTTGGAGGTTACTTGCCAGATGCACTCATTTACTTTTTGTGGTCTCAACAGATCAAGTTTAATCAAAGCTTATTCAGTTCACTCATTGAATATATTCAGTACCTACAGGCAGGTCAGGACTGACCTGTTAGCTCTAGCTCTTGAAGACTGAGAGTTTGATATGTTACAACTCGTTAAGGCCCAAACTCCACCACACAAATCTCTCATTGATTAGGGAAGCACCTAATTAAATTTCAGTGCATCCAAATGATGAAGTTCTAAAAAAGAATGAGGTCTATCTGTAGGCATAGTGAATGCAAAAATTTATTCAAGAGATTTGGGCGCGGGAGTTGCTACAACCAGCAGTGCTCAGGGATTACTCCTGGCTCTGTGCTCAAGGTTGACTCCTGGTAGTCTCGGGGGTCCATATGGATGGGACTGAACCTAGATCAACGTCATGCAAGGCAAGCAAGGAACCTTATCCACTGTGCTCTCTCTCCAGCCTCTCCAAGAGATGTTCTTCAGGGGAAAAAGCGAGTTGCAAAAAATATTTACTATTGAAGGTAGATAAGCTATGAGCAAATGGATGACAAATCTAGGTGATGGGAGCCGGAGACTCTGGACAGTATGTAGTTGTCACAGAGAAGAGAGACAGCTGGAAATTCCAAAAGATGAGGACATCATAATGCCCGGCTTGTGTAACTACACAGTTACATTTCTACAGTGAAGGAATTTTCATATTGTTGGATTTGATTGGACTTGGATGTCATTATCTGTTTTGTGGTCAGGGGCTACCTCAAGCCTTCTCTGTCTTTAAGACAACAAACCATCCACTTTTATATTGTATCATTGCTACCTGGAATAGCTAAAAGGCTCTCTGTAGAATCCCATCCAGGATCACATGATTAGCGATGGGCGAAGAAAACATTCTTTAATCTTTAATCATGGGGTGATGGTTATGAAGGTCAGTACAGAGACAACACACACACACACACACACACACTTTCTTTCTCTCTCTCTCTCTCTTCTCATAATTATCCTTTTTCTTACCCCTGTTTCTGCCTCTGTAGATTCATCTGTCCATCTGCTTAATCTGAGCAAAGAAAATTAGTAGACACTGATAGAGAAATATAAGAGACAAAGAAAGTTGTAATCTCACGGTGGTATAATAAAATGTTTAATAAAAAAAGAACATAGTTCTGATAATAGATTTATCTTCAGGAGGAAAAATTTATAACCAGAACAAGCTTTAAGGCTGATTATAAAATAACATGACATTAACATACAGTCTTCTGGAAAGAACATCCAAGAGCTAAGAAAACAGATCTAATAATGCAATTGAAAACCACATTTCCAGACTAGAGACTCACGGACATGGGGCAGAGCTGCTACCAGCTCTTCCCTGTGCCCAGCCGCTCATGAGGCACCGGGGAGGGATGGTGGGTTCTAGCCCTGGCCCGCCACCCCAGCAGAGCCTTGCAAAAAGCCAGACGAGCCACCCCACTCCATGAGGGCCGCCATTTTCCACATCTGGACCTCCCTCTCGTCAGAACCATCCAGCAGACGAACCTATCTCAGCCGGGCTCAGCGCGGCCGCTTGCAGCGTGCGGTTCATCAATAAATGCTGTATTTAGAGGTGACTACATTGCAACCCACAATGTGTAGGAGAAGGAAGGGAAAGAGAGAGGGAGAGAGAAAAGAGATAAAGAACCTGCCATTTAGGCAGGCTATGGGAGGGGAGGGAATTGGGGACATTGGTGGTGGGAAATGGGCACTGGTGGAGGGCGAGTGCTGGAACACTATGTGACCGAAACCTCCAAACATGAGCAACGTTGTAATTGTATATCTCACGGTGGTATAATAAAATGTTTAATTTAATAAAACGAAACAAAACAAAACAAAACAAAAAATAGAGGTGATTACAAGAGTATGCCACCCGCGCGGCAAGCCTGGCAAGCTGCCCATGTCATATTTGATATTCCAAATACCAGTAACAACTATGTTAGGTCATTCCCATGACATAATATAATGGTTTGAGGTTCTTTATATTCCTGGAGCGAGCAGATACCCTTGGGCTCTACTAGCATGAGACAGGACATATAGAGATGTTACTGGAGCCCGCTCGGAGCAAATTGATGATGAACGGGAAGATAGTGATAGTGAATAAATGCATTTCCCTTTACAACTAATTGGCAGAGACTCCTAGGCGCAGGTCAGCCTAGGCCAGATACAGTCCCTTAGACTAAGTGGATTCTCTGACTATGGTCAAGGAAATGACTTGAACATGTGATCCAAGCTGGCCCAATAAGATTTGATCTCTTTTGTTTTGGGGCCAGACTCTTGGCTCTGTGCTCAGGGATCACTTCTGGCAGGGCTTAGGAACCCTGTGTGATTCTAGGGATGGGACCTGGCTTGACTGTGTGCTAGACATGCTCCTTAGCTACGCTATCTCTGGCTCATTTGTGTTGAATTTGTATGTTCTCATGTGTATTTTTCTTCTTGGTACTCCTATGTGTTGAGGAAAGGTTCTGGTCATCTGTAACTCTGAACCTGAGTTGCAGAATACATGATGAATACAAATGACTATTTCAAATTAGGATTCTTTGAGTATTTAGAAGTTTGGCAAGGTTTTTGGGTCAGATATCTGTTGTAAGAATTTGCTATTATTTCTATCAATTAGACTATGGACAAGTTGGTTTTGTTAGTGCTTTTTTTTCTTAAAGAAACAGTTTCCAAGAATCTACTGGGGACATTAACAGAGATTTTTATCATATATATTAAAGGTATAAAACCTTATGTTTTGATATATATATATCACTATTACTATCTTCCCGTTAATCATCAGTAATATCTCTATGAGTCCTGTCTCATGCTAGTAGAACCCAAAGGCATCCGCTTGCTCAAGGAACATAGAGAGCCTCAAACCATTATATTAGGTCATGAGAATGACCTAATATAAATGTTACTGGTATTTGGCATATCAAATACTCACGAGCAGGTTGCCAGGCTTGCCGTGCGGGTGGCATACTGTTGTAGTCACCTCTAAATAAAGCTATTATAGATGAACTGCTTGGCCGCTAGTGGCCATGCAAGCCAGGCTGTGATAGTCTGGTCTGCTGGGTGGAGTTGTGACGAGAGGGAAGTCCGGATGTGGAAAATGGCGGGCCCCATGGAGTAGGGGAGGGTGGTCTGGCTTGTTGGGAGGCTCAGCTGGGGTGGCAGGCCAGAGCTAGAACCCGCCATGCCTTCCGGGTGCCTCCACGAGCAGCTGGGCAGAGGGAGAGCAAGGAGCAGCTCTGCCCCATGTCTGAGAGTCTCTGGTTCAGCATACCTGGGCGGGATTGAAAAGAAACTGCTGCAGGGTGGGTGTCAGTGATCTGGGCTGTGATAGTCTGGTCTGCTGGGTGGAGTTGTGAAGAGAGGGAAGTCTGGATGTGGAAAATGGCCGGGCCCCATGGAGTAGGGGAGGGTGGTCTGGCTTGTTGTGAGGCTCTGCTGGGGTGGCATGCCAGAGCTAGAACCTGCCATGCCTCCTGGGCACCTCACGAGCAGCTGGGCAGAGGGAGAGCAAGGAGCAGCTCTGCCCCATGTCTGAGAGTCTCTGGTTCAGCATACCTGGGCGGGATTGAAAAGAAACTGCTGCAAGGTGGGTGTCGGTGATCTGGGCTGTGATAGTCTGGTCTGCTGGGTGGAGTTGTGAGGAGAGGGAAGTCTGGATGTGGAGCTGACACGTCTCTCTCTCTCGGTGGCTTTCCGCCGAGAGGATCGAGGGGCAGTGGCTTCCCTGGTTGTCTGGGAGCTCATCTTGAGGGCCTGTCCCCACCGGCTTCCCCCGTGCTCCCCACGCCCCAAGAGCCGTGTGCCGGGCCCTGTGGCTCTCATGTGCACCCCAGGGTTGCCTGCTGCCTCCCAGCTGTGGTTGCCGCCCTCCCGCCCAAGGTGCTCGAGAGGCGCGGCCTCGGTGTCCGTGGCCTGGACTCCTACGGAACCCCTCCGGTTACCCGCTGCTGCGTGTCAGGCGCCTCCCAGCGGGGTTCTGTCTGTGTCTGGGCCCGGCATCACCCTGAGGTCGCAGGGGCGGGCAGAGGCTGAAACGGGTCCCTGCCTTCTCCGGAGGGCTGCTGTTCTTGGCCCGCCTTCCTTTGGGGTAGGCGGTCTCCCTTCGGGGGTTCGCCTGTCCTGATATATGTATATCTTGTGGAATTATTAATGCTCTCAAACTAGGTAAATGTACCCATAATTACCATTTGTGTGTATAGTGAAAATTCTTGTGGCAAATTTCAAGAATACAACACAGTATTTTAATTGTATATTAATGTATATTAAAGGTCCAAAATTTCCTCCCTCTTAGTACTAAATTTTTTATCATATTTAGTCATTCTCTCTCTTTCCCTACAACCTGTCACAGTAACTACCCCATCTATAGTTACTGTCCCAGTAACAATCTCTGTTCTATGAGATGGACTTGTTTTCTTTTTGATTCCACGTAGAAATGAGATGATGCAATATTTGTCTTTTGGGATCTCTTTTTTATTTCACTTAGCCTAATGGTCTCAAGATTCAATCATTATTGTTTCAAGTGACAATATTTTATTTTACTTAACACTGAATATTACATTGTAGAAAAATTTCTATTGATACTGCATTTTTTTATTCAGTGATATGCCTTGACCATTTTAATGCCCCTAAAATGAGGGAATTCTTATATTAAGCAGCGCAAAATATTTAGATAAATGTACTCTAATTATCATTGGCCTCCATCCTTTTTCTCCTGGAGACCTTGACAGTTGTTCCTGTAGAGATGTCCTTGTGGGTGGAGTTTGGCAAGCCAGACTTTGAGAGAGTGGCAGGTACTAGGCTGTATATCTGGGAATGCAGAGATGGAAGTGTAGAGCTGTCTGCACTGGGGCATAAAGGCTCCCATGGACAGGCAGATATCTTCTATTTCCAAATGAGGAAAGAATGATGGTTAGTTCATCTAATTGTTGTTTCCCTGAGCACAAGCGGTAGAGGCCATTGCAGGCCAAGACGAGTGGCTCAGCTTCTGTCCCCAGGAACGGGCTGCTACAGGCTCAGGTTCCAAGGGAGAAGATGAGAGAAGGCTGTGGACACTGAGTCAGACTGTCTCCTCAAGAGGGGATTCAGTGGACAAGTAGATCCAGCCAAAGTGCTGGAGTGTCAAGCCAGAGCTATAGCACAGTGAGGAGGGAGTTTGCCTTGTATGAAGCAGACCTGGGTTCGATCCCAGGCATCTCACTTGGTCCCCCGAGAACTGCCAGGCATAACTCCTGTGTGCCGAGCCAGGAGTAACCCCAGTATCGCTGGGTGTGAACCAAAAAGGAAAAAAAAGAGATTGCTGGAGTCTCAGGATACTCTGTGAAGTTCAAGATCAGGGTTTTGTCCCCAGGGAAGAAAAGGCAAAGCTCAGGCAAGTGGTCTAGATCCAGGAGGACACGTTCAGCTGTATCAGAATGAAGATGCTCCATGAACATTGGGCACAGTGGTGAGCCATGTATCACTTAATCATTTGATCACTTGGTATCCTGTTATTCGTTGATTTGCTCGAGCGGGCGCCAGTAACATTTCCATTTGACCCTGTCACATGCCAGTGTAGTCCAATGGAATCTGCTTGCTCCAGGAATATGAAGAGCCTCAAACTGTTCATTCAGGGTCTTGATGAAGAAGTCTGAGATGCAGATACACCAGGCAGAGCTGCTACCAGCTCTCCCTGTTGCACTCGCTGCACTCCACTGACCACAAGGGGTCAGGGACAGAGAGTGACTACCGACCTGAGCCCACCATCCCAATAGAGCCTTAGAAGAACCCAGAGGAACCCCCACACCATGCTGGCAGCAATTTCATCATCCAGACTCCACAGCTCGTCAGAGCTCCACCCAAGAGACTAAGCCAATCTCAAGCCTGGCTTGTCAGAGACCCACCCAACAGAGACCCACCCTATAGAGACCCACCCTTCAGAGGAAAATATTTGAGCTCAGGAATGTTTGAACTACAGACACAGATACACCAGGCAGAACTGCT
The DNA here is from genome assembly GCA_021461705.1 of Cryptotis parvus. Classification (NCBI taxonomy): domain Eukaryota; kingdom Metazoa; phylum Chordata; class Mammalia; order Eulipotyphla; family Soricidae; genus Cryptotis; species Cryptotis parvus. Next base: position 203,614 of record JAJIBD010003025.1, read on the forward strand.
ACCAGCTCTCCCGTTGCACTCCCTGCACTCCACTGATGATTTATCTCTAAATTACCAAGAATATTCTACCCACCCCTCTCAGAGAGCCCAGCAAGCCTCTGAGAGTATATTGCCCGCACGGTAGAGCCTGGTAAGCTGTCCGACATGTATTCGATATGTCAAAACCAGTAAAAACAATGTGCATTCCCCTGACCCTGAAAGAGCCATATATCCAGAAAGAAAATGAGGACACCCCCAATCCCCAAGATGTATTAAAGAAGAAATGTGAGGCTCTCTCTGTTTCCAGCATGCGAATGTGGGGGCCTCCCTCCTTAGTGAACCCTATGTCTTCATAGGGTTCATTTGGGCTATCAGCCCAAATAGCCATTGTATGTATGACCAGAGTGTGTCCAGCACCTTCTCTTCTTACGGCAGAGGACCCAGGGCGGATGGTTTTGTCTCTTCCTTATTCCTCAGCAACACCTAAACCTTATGATTAGGTTACAGGGAGATCCTTCCATCTATCTGGCTGCTGACTGCTCTGATTGTTCTTAGCCTTGACAATGGATCTGACATAACCAGGATTGACCTTTAGTAGTTTTTTTGGGACAGAGTCTGTACTGGCTTCACTGTTTTATCCCCCATCTCTTTCTTGTGGGGACATTAATATTTTGGGGACATTCTCAATTCCAAACCCAACCTTGACCTGCTTGGCCAAAAGCCCCATGGCCTGACTTTACCTACCCTTGAGGGAGAGAGATATCACAATCACTTTGGGTTTAACTCATTCCAAAGAAAATGTGACTTGATATTCCATCTGCTCTGGCTATTTTAAAAAATCATTATGGGAAAAAGAAAATATCTCAGTAGCTTTTATCATTCAAAGGATCAGTCTGCAGTGGTGTTTATAAAAAATAAAGAAGAAAAGGCAACATTACACTAGCAATGGAAACATCAGGGTGAAGGAGCAGCAAATCAGGCCATAATTCTTTTTAATATGAAAATGTTTATGTTCTCCCAGGCCCCGGAGCTTCAGTTAGTGTCTGATGTAGAGATAAAGGAATGTTTCACTGCCTCCAGAGATGGTTGTTGGGAATGAACCCCAAACATGGTGCCTTCTGCAGAGCTGCGTGCATTGCAGATCTGTTGACAGAACTTTCTGGAGATGAACTGGAAAAAAATGCTAAATTCCAAATGGAACAGAAGCTCACATTTTCCTTTCTCCATGAAAAGAGCCATTGATCATTTTTTCCAATGCTCACACTAACACTTAAATTTTTTTTATTATACCACCGTGAGATATACAATTACAAAACTGTTCATGATTAGGGTTCAGTCATAGTGTTCCAGCACCCATCCCTCCACTAGTGCACATTTCCCACCACCATGTCCCCTGACTCCCTTCCCTTCTCCCCACCTGCCTCTGTAGCAGGCTCTTTTGCCTCATCTCTCTCTCTTTCTCTCTCTCTCTCTCTCTCTCTCCCCTTCTCTTACACATTGTGGCTTGCAATACATTCATTTAGGGGGTTATCATGTGTATCCCTTTGCCTACATTCAATGCTCAGTTCTAGGCTGGTCTTACTATTTCCAACAATTTAGTAATTGTTGGAAATTAACACTTAAACTAACAGTTTTTCACACAGAAAATGCAGTTCCATTTAGTGACATCATAATGGGACTAAGATGTGTTTGCCCGGAAGTGTCTGCTGTGACTGGGAGTGAGATGGGTCCAGTTCAGGGAGCAATAGCATCATTTGCTTACATGCTTATTTTTAGCTTTAGAAAGTCTGTTTTTTTTTTTTTTTGGCCAGAAAGATCTGTCCTATATTTGTCTTGGCCCGATGTGGGGTGGAGTCAGGAAAACGGGGGACAGAGCTTTAGATGACAGGAATATGGAGTGCAGAGGTGGGTCTGTGGGTGCCAGTGCATTAAACTAGGTAAACTCCTAATTAACACGATGACATAAGCATGGCATTAAACTAGGTAAATTTCTAATTGACAGGGTGACATAAAGTATTGCCCCTCAGAGTGCAGTGCTAGCTCAGATGATTTTGTTTTTCAAGTAGTATGACAGAAAGGAGAGCAGAAAACTCATGACATGATTGTTTTTATTAAAACATAGGCATGGTAAATTCAAAAATTCCCCACAAACTGGCAGGAAAGATTAGGACATTATAAGAGAGTAAGACTGCCGTCCTTGGAAAGGTGGGATTCGTTATAAATTCATTATTGGTACAAAACTGCCAGCACTGGTGATGCAAAGGAACCATGGGGATCGGCTTGGGAAAGGAGCAAGTCATTCCCAGGAGCAAAGGGGCCCAGGAACCCCTGGAGCTGGAGTCAGTGGCAGGCTCTGCCCTCCAGGGAGGAGGCTCTCGCCAAGCTTCTACGAGCTGCATACTCCGAACAGAACTGCGCATTTCTTAGCAATACTAGCAGATGCTGCCAAAGGAGTGGTACAAAGCAATCAAAGTCTCTGATTGCGTGTTTCTAGATGCTAGAAGCCCAACATTAGGGCTCCCTTGGAGGCCTCCAGGGAAGACTTACTCCTGTCTCTCCCTTGGGTCTGGCAGCTCCTGGCAGTCCTGTTTTTCTTGGTTTAACTTCCCGTTGCAGCTTCTGTCTTCACCCACACATTAACTTCTTCTGTGTGCCTCTGTGTAGCATTTTCTGTCCGTTATAAAGATACTCGTCATTGTGTTCAGGCCACGAATATCAGCTGGTGGATGTGAATTTGGAAGACAACCCCACTCCACCCCCATTTGAGCACAAATCTCTCACACAGGTTACGTCCACATCAGTCCTGTTGAGCAGATATTGCTGGGTATGTAATGAACCCCAGACTTGGTGGTGTGAAACTTCTACTGTTTTGTTTAGTTCATAGGTCCTGGTTTTGTGAGGAAGACTTTAGGCAGAGTATGGTTGGGTGACTTTGTTGTTCTATGTGGTGTTGACTTGGATTTCATGGTGGTGGCTCTGATTTGTATCTTTCTTCTTTTTAGCAGTGCCAGGGACGAAACCAGCACCTCTTACTGCCAGGGAAATGCTCTATCACTCAGCATCATCCTCAGTGCTTCTAGGCCAAAGCATGGGACCATTTGGTCCAAGTGGGTCAGATATCCTGGGAAAGACCTCAAGGTTACCTAAGCACTGCTTGGGAATAGCCCCCTGCTAATTCCCAAATGTAAAAATCAAATTATAAAACAGTACAGTATTATCTTATTTTATTATAGAATATGGGCACAGAAAAATGGCTAATAGTGGTTTTATGTGGTTGATGGAATTTTCAATGATTTTTCTTTTCATTAGTCTCTGTTCTATAATAAACACATTGATTCCACAGATGGTCAAACAAAGGGTATTTAAATAGGGAGGACAAGATGTTTGGGACTTGAGCTGCATTGACTGAAATGGCGTGTTCAGAACAAAGGACATGGACATCTCACATGCATTTTCCATGGAGCTGCTGTGGTCATGTGGGCTTCTATAGGGAGCCTCATTCTGGGCTTGTTCCACAGAAGAGCATTCGGCGTTCAGGAGCGAACTCCAAGTCACACCATTCTGAAAAGAAAGAGGTGGGGGCTTCGGGGAGTCAAGTCAGGTGACTTGGGTTTGCCTGCCAGCTGGCGACTTTGGGATGAATCCTCTGATCCACACTTTTTCTTCCTTTAGAAAATGGACCAAAATAGGGGCTGAAGCAATAGTATAGCAGGGAGGGCATTTGCCTTGCAAGTGGTTGACCTGGGTACCATCCCTGCATTCCATATGGTCCCCCCGAGTACCACCAGCAGTAATTCCTGAATGCAGAGCCCTGAGCATTGTGGAGGTGTGACCCCCCCAAAAAATAATGGACCAAGTAGCACTGACCTTGAGGATTTTATGTTAAATATCAGCTGAAATAACAGCAATTAACTAGTGTCTAGTGCTCACCGAGGAACTGCCCGTGTTCAGTGTTTAATCTGAGGATTGGTAGAAGCAGACATTTGCTGCTTCCAGCATTTGAGGAGCTGCTTTGCTGGATGGCAGGTGGGATACTGGTTTTGTATTTACTGCAGTATTCTGAAAAATGATGAATGGTTTGAGAGTTCAGTGACTTTCTTGGAGGTATAGGATTTCCAAGAGAGACCTATTCTGTTTTGAGGCTCTCAGAAAATGGAAATTCAAGTGCTAGAAAAGGAGCAGAACTGGTGGCCTTAGAAACCATTTCTGCATAGGTATTCTTACAGCTTTGTAGCAAAAGTCATGACAATATTGCATAGAAGATAGCATCGTCCTGCCAGAATAGTTACCAGCAGGGAACATCTAGGTATTTTTGGGGCATCCAGGATCCTTCAGGGAAGAGATTGGGGGATGTTACTCAGTGGCGGAGCACACATGAGGGGCACACATGGGAGTTTGGTTCCTGGCATTGCCCCATGTTGCTGAATGTGAGCCGGCTACTGCAGCCCAATGTAAGTCCCTGCCTTCCTGCGCGCCCCACCCCCCCATCACAGTGGCAACAGAGAGAAGGAAAGTAAAAACATGGTGGTATCCCAAGCTGGATGAAAAAAATTTTTTTTTACTTATTTATTTTGGGAGGTAGAGGCACAGGGTATGATATTAAGTCATCACAAATCAGATGCTACTAGTGATTCTGTTGAATGTGTGTCTGAATTTTCCGGTTGTGACGTTTGTTTTACAGGTAAAACACAGACATGCTTGTAAGCAAGCTTTGGTGAGCTGGGGTAAATTGCCACAAAGTTGTTGTACCATGTGAGCTCTCTAAGGCTATATGAATGGGGCTTGGGGAGTGGTTTCTGTGCCCCCATGCCCTGGCCATGTTAGTAGCCATTTCAAAGGCAAGGTGTCCATTGACATGTTGAGAAGTGAGCAGTTGCACATAACCCTGCCCAAGAGAGATGCATGAGCTCAGGATACTGACTCTGCCTGGCTACTTGTGACATGCATGTACCCACTAGCTCCGCCAGGAGCCCAGAGCTCACTATGGCAGGTTAAGATCAGAGCTTTGTGCTGCTGTGTTAATGCTGAGCCTCACCATGGGACCAGTGGCAACAGTGACTTGGTGTCATCCCAGCTCTAATTCAATCCTTTCTGTCTACTTGCACGTATGCGTTTCAGTGGAATTCACAGTAATGTTGCTGTAACTACTAAAACTTAACTCCAGTGTGTCCATCCCCAGCTTAGCCAACAAAAATTGTCTCTTGAAGCACTACCGAATGCCACAAAATTTTCAGGGTGCTGGGAATGCACTAGGAAACAAGGCAGATCTTGTAGCATTTATTTTCCCAGAGGGAAATTGATAGTAAATAATGAAAAAAAACCCCCAAAATTATACACTGTGATAAATGCTCTCAGTTGCTTATCATGATACAGGGGGAGAATGTATAATACAAAGTGGCTGTAACTGTAGTAAAAACAATATTTATTGGGAATACTTTCTACTGCCTTGACCAGATTATCCACCTAACTGGTTTAAGCCAGAATTTCTCAAACCTGCCATTTTATTTGAATCGCCTGAATAACATTTAAAATCCCTAGTATTAACATTTAAATAATGTTAATCCTTCCAATCCATGAGCTGGGAAAGTGTCCATTTCCTCAGGTCCTCTTTTATTTCCTGAAGTAACGTTTTGTAGTTTTCTTTGTAGAGATCCTTTATATTCTTTGTCAAACTGATTCCTAGGTATTTTATTTTCTGTGGCGCAATTGTGAATGGGATAGTTTCTTTAATGTCCCTTTCTTAGAGTTTATCACTTAAGTCTCTTTGTGTATATTCAATGGTGAGTTTTAATCTGCCATTCCCATTTCCCACATTTAGTAAAACACTGGTATCTATTTATATCCTATTAATGAATGCAGTCATTCTATATCTGTCCTTTTCCTTCTGACTAATTTCACTCAGCATGATAGTCTCCATGTCCATCCATTTGCAGGTAAATTTCATAATTTCATCTTTTCTGACAGCTGCATAGTATTCCATAGTGTAGATGAACCACAGTTTCTTTAGCCAGTCCTCTGTTCTCGGGCATTGAGGTTGTTTCCAGATTCTAGCTATAGTAAATAGCGCAGAGATGAATAAAGAAGTGCAGATAGTGTTTCTGCTATGTGTTTTTCGGTCTCTCGGGTATATTCCCAGGAGTGCTATTGCTGGATCAAATGGGAGCTCAATGTCTAGTTTTTGGAGGAATGCCCAAATTGTTTTCCAAAAGGGCTGGACCAGTCGGCACTCCCACCAACAGTGGATGAGAGTCCCTTTTTTCCCCATATCCATGCCAGCACCGGTTGTTTTTGCTTTTTTTGGATGTGTGCGGAGTCTCTGTGGTGTGAGATGGTACCTCATTGTTGTTTTGATTTGCATCTTCCTGATGATTAAAGATGAAGTTGCACATTTCTATAGAACCTTTTGGCCATATGCCTTTTGGCCACTCGAATTTCTTCTTTTTTGGAAGCTTCTATTTATTTCTTCTCCCCATTTTTTGATGGGGTTGGCTGTTTTTTTCTTGTGAAGGGGCTAGCAGTGCCTGATATATCCTGGTTATTAACCCCTTGTCAGATGGGTATTGGGTGGATATCCTTTCCCACTCTGTGGATTGTCTTTGTATCTTGGTCACCGTTTCTTTTGAGGTGCAGAAGCTTTTCAATTTTATATAATCCCATTTGTTTATCTTTGCTTTCATTTGCTTGGTCAGTGGTGTGTCGTCTTTAAAGATACTTTTAGTTTCGATGTCATAGAGCGCTTTCTCCTATGTTTTCTTCGATGTACCTTATAGATTCATGTCTGATGTTGAGATCTATAATCCATTTTTTTTTTTTTGCTTTTTGGGTCACACCCGGCAATGCTCAGGGGTTTCTCCTGGCTCTGCACTCAGGAATAACTCCTGGCAGTGCTCGGGGACCATATGGGATGCCGGGGATCGAACCCAGGGCGGCATGGGCGCGCCGCCAGCAAATGCCCTACCTGCTGGGCTATCTCTCCCGCCCATATAAGCCATTTTGATCTGACTTTTGTACATGGTGTTAAAAGGAGGTCTAAGTTCATTTTTTACATGTAGCTGCCCAGTTTTCCCAGCACATTTGTTGAAGAGGCTTTCTTTGCTCCACTTAACATTTTTTGCTCCTTTATCGAAGATTAAGTGGTTGTATATTTGAGAGTGTGTTTTAGGATATTCAGTTCTATTCCATAGGTCTACGGGTCTGTCTCTATACCAATACCACACTGTATTAATTAAAACTGCTCTGTAGTAGAGCTTGAGGTTGGGGGAAAGTGATACCTCCCATCTTTTTCCCAAGGATTGCTTTAGCTATTCGTGGAGTTTTATTATTCCATACAAATTTCGGGAGTGTTTGTTCAATTTCTTTGAAGAACATCATGGGTATCTTTATAGGGACCGCATTGAATCTGTATAAAGCTCTAGGGAGTATTACCATTTTGATAATGTTAATCCTTCCAATCCATGAGCAGGGAATGTGTCTCCATTTCCTCAGGTCTTCTTTTATTTCCTGAAGTAACGTTTTGTAGTTTTCTTTGTAGAGATCCTTTACATTCTTTGTCAAGCTGATTCCTAGGTATTTTATTTTCTGCGGCATAACTGTGAATGGGATAGTTTCTTTAATGTCCCTTTCTTCTCTTTTGCTGTTTGCATATAGGAAGGCCATTGACTTTTTGGGTATTGATTTTGTGCCCTGCCACTATACTATTGGAATGTATTATTTCTAGGAGCCTCTTGGTAGAGAATTTCGGGTTTTCTAGGTATAATATCATGTCATCTGCAAATAGTGACGACTTGGCTTCTTCCCTTCTATCCGGATGCCCTTAATGTCTTTTTTCTTCCCTGATTGCTATGGCAAGTACTTCCAATACTATATTGAATAGAAGTGGTGAAAGTGGGCAGTCTTGTCTTGTCCCTGATCATAAGGGAAGGCTTTCAGTTTTTCCCCATTGAGAATGATGCTTGCTGTGGGCTTGTAGTAGATGGCCTGGATTATCTTGAGGTAGGTTCCTTCAATCCCCATTTTACGGAGAGCTTTTTTTCATGAACGGGTGTTGAATCTTGTCAAATGCCTTCTCTGAATCTATTGATATGATTATATGGTTTTTTTTTTTCTTTTTGTTGATATGAAGTATTATGTTGATTGACTTGCGGATGTTGAACCATCCTTGCATTCCCGGGATGAATCCCACTTGGTCATGGTGTATAATCTTTTTGATTACTCTTTGGATTCTATTTGCTAGTATTTTGTTGAAGATCTTAGCATATGTGTTCATCAGGGAGATTGGTCTGTAGTTTTCCTTTTTTGTGACATCTCTGTCTGCTTTGGGTATCAGGGTGATATGTGCCTCGTAGAAGCTGTTTGGGAGTGTTTCTGTTTCTTCAAATTGCCGGAAGAGCTTGAAAAGAATTGGGAGTAGGTCCTCTTTAAAGGTTTGGTAGAATTCACTGGTGAATCCATCTGGACCTGTGCTTTTGTGTTTGGGGAGACTTTTGATTACCGATTCCATCTCCTCGATGGAGATAGGTTTGTTGAGGTATTCCAAATCTTCTTGTTGCAGACTTGGGAGGCTATAGGAATTCAGGAATATGTCCATTTCTTCTAGGTTCTCTTGTTTCGTGGCATACAGGCTCTCATAGTAATCTCTGATAATCTTTTGAATTTCTGTGGTTTCTGTTGTGATATCCCCATTTTCATTTCTCATTCTATTTATTTGGGCTCTCTCTTTTCCTTTTCTTACAAGTCTTGCAAGTGGTTTGTCAATCTTTTTTTATTTTTTCGAAGAACCAGTTTTTGGTTTCGTGGATCTTCTGGATTGTTTTTTGACATTCCATCTCATTGATTTCTGCTCTAAGTTTTATTATTTCTTTCTTTATGCTTGGGTTGGGCTCCTTTTTTGTTGATCACTCTCTAAGATATTAAGTTGTGAGGTCAGACTGTTTGTGATGGCCTTTTCTTCTTTTCTGATGAATGCTTGAAGAGCTATGAACTTGCCTCTTAACACTGCTTTTGCTGTATTCCACAAGTTCTGGTAATTCGTGTTTTCAGTCTCATTTGTTTCCAGGAATCTTTGGATTTCCTCTTTGATTTCTTTTTATGACTTGCTGTTTGTTCAGCACTGAGCTGTTTAGTTTCCAGGTACTTGGTCTCTGTTTTTGTGTACAATTAACTTCTATTTTCAGTGCATCATGGTCTGAAAAAATAGTTGGCGCAATTTCTATCTTCTTGATTTCATGGAGGTATGATTTATGGCTCAGCATGTGATCTATTTTGGAGTATGTTCCATGTGCACTGGAGAAGAAAGTGTATTCAGCCTTTGGGGATGAAATGCCCTGTATATGTCTACCAGCTCTCTTTCTTCCATCTCTTCTTTCAGGACCAGTATTTCCTTGGTAAGTTTCAATCTTGTTGATCTATCCAGGGTTGATTGAGCAGTGTTGAAGTCTCCAACTACAATTGTGTTGCTGTCAATGTCTTCTTTGAAGTCTATTAGTAATTGTTTTAGGTATTTTGCTGGCCCCTTGTTGGGTGCATATATGTTTAATAGCATGATTTCTTCCTGATATATGCATCCCTTGACTATTAAGAAGTGACCTTCATTGTCCCTTCTGACCTTCTTTAGCCTGAAGTCTATGTTGTCGGATACCAGTATGGCTACCCCAGCCCTTTTGGGTGGGTTGTTTGAGTGAAGGATTGTTTTCCAGCCTTTTTATTTTGAGCCTGTCTTTGCTCCGATTGTTCAGGTGTGTTTCTTGAAGGCAGCAGAATGTCGGACTCAATTTTTTGATCCATTTTGCCACTCTGTGTCTCTTAACTGGTGCATTTAGACCATTGACATTGAGAGAGATTATTGTAATGGGATTTTGTGCCATCTTTCTGTATAGATTGGTTGTTCTTTTGGGTTATGTCTTGTCTTATAGTAGATCTTTCAGTCCTTCTTTTTAAGGTTGGTTTTGATTTTACAAAGTTCCTAAGCTGTTGTTTATCCAAGAAGTTGTATATCTGTCCTTCAAATCTGAGTGAGAGTTTAGCCGGATAAAGAATTCTTGCTGAGGCATTCATTTCATTAAGTTTTTTTACTATATCCCACCACTGCCTTCGGGCTTGGAGGGTGTCTTCTGAGAAGTCTGCTGAAAGTCAAATGGTTGCTCCTTTGTATACGATTTCCTTCTTTGATCTTGCTGCCTGAAGAATTATGTCTCTGTCTATGGCATCCATTACTTTGACTAGGATGTGTCTTGGGGTCTTTCTATTGGTGTATCTTCTTGCTGGTACACTTCGGGCTTCCTGGAACTGGATGCCTTCATCCTTTAACTCGGGGAACTTTTCAGCCAGGATGTTTTTAACTGTTTTAATTTCCTTGGGGTTACTTTCCTGTCCCTCTGGGACTCCAATAATTCTTTTGTTGTTTCGCCTGTCTTCATCCCATTGTTCTCTGTTCCATTGCTGATCCATTTTCAGTTCTTTTTCCATCTTATGTAGTTCTCTGAGTGCTTTCTGCAGCTCATCTTCAGTCTCACTGATTCTCTCTTCCGCTGCTGTCATCCTACTGTTTAGAGCCCCCTATTGTGTTTTTATTTCATCTACTGAGTTTTTAAGCGATGATATTTCTATTTGCATGGTTCTCATTTCTGCTCTCATTTCCTCCCGTAGTTTATTGACTGCCCTTTCAACTGCTTCGTTTATGGTCTCCTGTATTTTATTGGACATCTGCTCCATTTTTTCGTTGAGCTCCTTTTGCATCCTACCAATTTCTTCTCTAAATTCATTGTCAGAGAGATCATGCACATCTACATTCTTTTTTGAATCTTCAGGGTTAATTCCTTCATCTGTTCTTCGAACTGGGGATCTGCGTTGTTTCCCCATGGTGTTGCGGTTTTCAGGGATAGATTCCTCTTGTGTACTGTTTCTTTTTTCCTGAGGGTATTACCTTCCCTTGGTGTTGAATTTCCTAGTATTTGTATTAATAAACGGCTGAGTGAGCAGCTGCCCGCCCAGCCAGCCGCACACCCCAGGGAGAATACCTGAGGTGGAGACAGGCCGCTGTGAGAGTTCAAAATGTCCGTTTACTTTCGCTTCCTCTTGGACTTCTGGGGGTTGTAGTTTCACCTTCTGTGGAGGCCTGGGGCTCTACCACGACCCCAGGCACACGCCCGGCCAGCCGCACACCCCAGGGAGAGTACTGAGGCGGAGACAGGCTGGTGTGAGTGTTCCAAATGTCCGTTTACTTCCTCTTCCGCTCGGACTTCTGGGGGTTGTAGTTTCACCTTCTGCTGAGGCCTGGGGCTCTACCACGACCCCAGGTGCATGCCCGGCCAGCCGCACACCCCAGGGTGAAGCTCTCTCTTTTTTCCCCCTTTTGCCATTTCCGGCTTCCCTTGGTGTTTTACTTCTCCGTTCTCTCCATTCTCGGTTGGGCCTCAACATGTGGTGGCAGCTATCTTGGCCTACACCTGGCTGGGGCCTAGCTGGGAACCCAGAGTCTGGAGGTTTTCCCTGCTCTTGGATTGTATATTGGAACCTGTGCTAGTAAAGCCCTTTTAAAACTGCATCGGATTCCTGAGTCTTCATCCATTCCCCGACAGCTTCAGAGGTAGAATGGAACTTGCTTCCTGGCACTGTCGGGGACCCTGGCCGCTCCCCAACACCTTCCTATCTGAATGGAAAAAATGTCTTTTTTTCCCTGATTGCTATGGCAAGTACTCCAGTACTATATTGAATAGAAGTGGTGAGATTGGGCAGCCTTGTCTTGAACCTGATCTTAAAAAAAAAAAAATCCCTAGTATCATCCTATTATTCCAAGTCACAAGGTTTGAAGGCCAGACCAGAACTATTAAATTGACGTCTGAATAGTATCTGAGCGTGAGATACAGTAGCAAGTTTGTTTTGAGGATTCCAACATACATTAAACTTTGAGGAGCACTGGCTTAAGCAAGAGTGTTTAATGATGATAAGTACCATTTCTATTTTTAAAAATAAACTTCCAACATTTTAAGACAAAGAAAAGTCAGAACATCATTTTGTAGTCAGCTATAGCAATGAAGATTCAAAACTCAGTGCTCTCAGGCACAGTCCTCAAAATAATCTTTTTTATTTATTGCTCAGTTCAGAGTGTGTCAGGAGGGACGTGTTGTAATGTGAGAGATAAGCTTTAGTCTGGGCTACAAAATCCTTCATGAAATGCGTCCTTGTGACGGTGTTGAACTTTGTTTGAAGACAGCTTCACACATTGGGTTATGAGTCCCTTCCTCAACATGACAACTTGTCTAGACTGGCTCTTGTGCCTTGACTACGGGGCGATCAGCTAGATGCCAGCTCTGGTGCCATCACAGGCTTGCTTGAGGAAGAAACAAGCTGGGCAGTGGCCATAAGAGCAGCGGCGATGGCAGGTGGCCTTCAGTAGCGTGTGGCTCGGCTTTCACTTCACTGCTCGCTGACACTACTTGATGAGCTGTGTGGGCTTTGCTGATGATTTGGTCATGCTGGGAAGCTGTGCCCGAGAGGGGGAGGCCTGAGTCTGCACCTCAAGCTTGGGAGATTCTGCAATACCTGTCAAGGTATGACCACAGGGTGTGGCCTTTGGTTGATTCAGAGACAAGTGCTAAAAGCTAATCCTTCCCAGGGGAGGGAGCACCATGTCAGCTTGGAGAAGCCCCACAAAGGTGGCAGAGTGCTCGGCCCCATGTGGAGTGGCCCATGGACTTTGGTAAATGGCTCAGTCCCTGGCCAAGTCCAACATAGCTCCTAGGGTTCACACACACGTGAGGGAGGGGGCCATGCCGGCCAAACTTGGAGCAGGGATTTGGGCTCCTCCTCCCATTCCTCCACCTCCATGTCGGTGGGCATGGCTGCAAGTTCCCAGCCTCCACAGCCTGCAATACCAGACGAGAGACACTTCAGACCCAGAGCTGCACTGCCGTGCAGCCAAGAGAGACTGCATGACAGACATACAGAATAATGCAGGTTAGGACCAGGTCCTTCCCAGGATCGTTCACATTTATACACTGTATGTTCATTCTAGTTGCAAAAAAACTGGGGGAGGGTTGATGAGGAATAGGGAATTATAATATCACACTAGAACTCACTATTAAATATACACATAGAGACATACACCGTCAATATCTGTAGGGCAAGCCACAAAGTATAAGAGAAGAGAGAGAGAAATACAGAGACAGAGAGTGAGAGAAAGAGAAAGAAAAGGTGCCTGCTATAGAGGCAGGCTGGGGTTGGGTGGGAGGGAGTATTTGTTCACTGGTGGTGGGAAAGGGGCACTGGTGGAGGGATGAGTGCTTTAACACTGTATGACAGACTCAATTATGAACATCCCTGTAATTGTATATCTCATGGTGGTATAATAAAAATTAAGGAAAAAAAACAAAGGTGACAGAGGCCAAGGAGTAGATGGCCCAGGTGAAGGAAAGGCTTAGACGTGGTCGCATGAGTTGGAGTTAGTGTCTGTGGTGCTCCCGTCAGCTCTGTGGGAAGTGGTGACTGGTGGGGGGGGGGGTGCTGCGTATTCGGGTGTTTTAGTGCCTCATATGAGGCCTCTTAGGAAGTGATGGTTGCGCTGGACAGTTTTCCAGCATTCTATGCTTTTTGGAAAGGAAGGGGATTTACTGTGGGTGCCTGGGGTCTGGAGAGAATGGCCCGAGGAGGGCTAGCTTGGTCTCAGTTGGTCATGGAGAATTTGGTTTTCTATTCAAAGAGGAAAAGGCCAAGATGGCCCACTCCTTCCCACCCTGACTGTGGCTTTCTACACAAAAAACTGACTCAAAGGAGGGACGTATCGTCCCTTCAACTGAGGTAGTGACAGATGTTGGTGCACCTTGGTACCCCAGGGAAAGAGGCCCACCAAGTCTAGATGCTCTCTGAGGGACTCCACCCTCACATTCATTAGTTAGCAGAACCATCAGGGAGAGAGTTGTTCACATGAAATGGGATTCCTAGACCTGTGATGGAACCAGACAAGGTATGTTTATGCTGGCCACCCCAAATAATGCAGTTTTAGGTGGAGTTGAGAACAGACGTGATTCCTTCTCTGGTGATAGGTAAAAAGAAAATATGCTCCTCTCTTTGAATCTGCTTGGCAAGTGATGCTCCAGAGAGTGTGGGCTCTCTGCCTGTTCTCTTGCCTCCTCATGTTCCCTGTCCTGGAGAATGTGCAATGAGAGAGGGGGTTCCAGGAGGACAATATCTCAGGACCAGAGAAAGCGATTTCTCTTGCAGATGTGGGTAATTAGGACTGACTCACTAACCGGAGTGCAGGTCTAAAAAGGGGATTAGACCTGCACTTATTAGAAGTGATGAGGGTTGGGCAAGGTGATTTGGTTGGGAGGGAGGGAGTCTGCTGACAGCTTCTTGTAACTCTTGTCTCTTATTAAAATGCTCAATTGATCCCAGGGCTTGGGTGCTCAAAACCCTGATTCAGTTTTGATACTAATGAGAGAAAACTATTCTCTGGAGACGTGCCTCTATGGAGGCGGGTGAAGGGGAGGAATCAAGGACTAATGGCACGCCAGCTGTTGTGTTCGGTCACTGAAGAATGGCTCACTGAGCAGGACTGAGAGAGAGTGGAGGAGTTCACTCTTGCTCCAAACTGTGGCAGGAACACACATTTGCCTCAGTCTTTACAACTGTAATGTGGGAATAATAATTTTGTGTGTTTGGAAGACTGCTAGCAGTGCTCAGGGCTTATTCTAGCCTTTGTGATCAGGGATCACTCCTGGTGAGGCTCAGGGGACCATACTTGGTGCAGAGACAGAAGCCGGGTTGACCTTGTACAAGGCAAGCACCCAACCTGCTGTCCTGAAAAGAACTTTCTTTTCTACCCCTTCCACATAGCTCCTTGCTCTGGAAGCTAGAGTCTAGGTGGTTTCATGAAACTGCTACTAGGAAACATGGCTGTTGGCGGAGGAGGGGGCAGTTGCACCTTCCTGGTGGGATATTCAGGGCTCTTGGATGCAGTTTCAACCTGAGTGTGTGTGTGTGGAGGTTTCATCACACCAAGAAGCAACTCTTGGATACCAGGAGTGCATTTGACACTTCAACTCTCCATCTGTTTACCTGGAGACAGATGAGATCAGATGAGAGTCTCACTGCCCAGGACCACACTCCACTTCAGATGGTTGTTACTTGGGCCTTGGACCAACTGGCTCTAAATTGGAGGTTCCTGGGATCGGCCCCCATGGATTCTCAAGTTTCATTGATTTGCTAGTGCAGCTAGAACTCTGGAAACCCACTCACCCACTTGCCCTTCCTTTATTACTCACTAAATGATCCATTTATTACAAAGGATTGAACGCAGGACCAGTCAGATAAGAGAGATATAGTGGGATGTTTCTTTTCCTCCCCAGGAGTACCATTTCCCCTCCCCCTCACCCCCAAATCCACAAGTTCACCAACCCGGAAGTGCTGGAAGAAATTCCTCTAAGGCCAGGTGGATTAGCTCATGGATGACTGGCAGTTGACTAGCTAGAGGCCAGGAGGTGGGAGCAGATGTTTGCCCATCACTCATAGTTGGTCACTCATCAGGGCCCTTATTCCAGGTGCTTCTGTGAGTCATCTGATTCATATAACAGTGTACACTTCTACCACTCTTGTACTAAGGAGATTCGTGGGATCTGTTTCAGGAGCTAGAGATGAAGATCAATATAAATGAGGAATTTTGCTTATCTTAGGTCCAAATATCTTTTCTTATAAAGCACAATATTATTGTTTGGAAGGATTCCGAGAGTCTTTAGTATTTATGCCTTTTGTTATTTTAGAGTGCAGAGGCCACTGAAAGTCATGTGGCTTCACCACTGGGTAAAGCTTGATTAATTTCCCTCACAGGGGATTTCAACTTATGTGGGTCCTCCACCCGCCTTCCTACCCCTCTGAAAAAGAGAGCAAAACCACATCTTATTTATCACCTTGCCAGGTCCTCCCCCTCCTCAAGATGCAATTGTAAAATGCTAATATCTCCCTACTGTGAGCTCACATTTATTAAATGAAAGAGTCTTCAGATAAAGACTAAAGGTGTTAATGAACGTTTAAAGTCTGCTAATTTGCAGAACATTTAGTGCCATTAATAAGTATGTTTGTTTGGAGCATGTGCTTCCTTTCCCCTCTGCTCTGCAGCTGTTGTGTGATAAAAGCAGGGTAGTGGAAGAGATTCCAGGTGCTGGGACTGACTAGGGATAAGGCAGGGAACTCTTAGAAGACCTTTCCATGCTCAACTGCCATTTTGTCTGTGCATTAAAAAGTGCATCGAATCCACTGGACACATGAAATGGATTGAATCCACTGGAGGCATAAAATGGATCAAATCCACTGGAAACATGAACTGGATTGGATCACTGGAGGCATGACATGGATTGGATCTTCTGGAAGCATGAACTGGATTGGATCCACTAGAGACATGAACTGGATTGGATTCACTGGAAGCATGAACTGGATCGGATCCATTGGAGGCATGAAATTGATTGAATCCACTGAAAGCATGAAATGGATAGAATCCACTGGAGGCATGAAATGGATTGGATCCACTGGACGTATGACCTTGATTGCCACTCTCAGAAGGCACAGTAGTGCTTTCAATCACTGCATCCCTGATTCCGGGATGCTTCATTGTTCTGTTTCTTCTCTTGCCTTCAGCCTGGCCTCCTAAACCTGATTGAGTTCCAGAACCAAACGATCTTCAGTCTTCTCTTCTCTGAGGCAGAAACTCACTCACTCTGGCCGAGAATTCCAGGCTAGTCAATTTTCTTCCTCTTCCAGGAGTGACTGTTGAAGTTTGGTCTGTGATGAGAACGACAGTCCTGTTCTAGGCTGACCTTTGTCTCTTCTTCTGCCCCTGTTATGCTCCCTGTCCTTCCCCAGTACCCACTGAGTTATTAACTTCTCAGTATTTGACCTTATTTAGACAAAGGATGACTTCAGCTGTGGCTGGTAGAATAATGTCATGCTGGTATACTTTGGAAAGGAGAGTTTTGGACACAGACATGGGCACTGGTAAACAGAAAAGCAGAGAGCAGGCGATGCTAATATCTGGGACTGGAATCTAGTCTCCAGAACTATGAAACTGCAGCCCTGGTATATGGGTGCAGGTGCCATTATTGACTGAAGGCCTGTCAGATGGAAATGAGGTGGGGAAGTGGTGTCTGGAGAAGGGTGATGGGGTCTGACCTGGGAATGGTTTAGGAAGCCTCGCCATCATCTCAGATGCTTCTCTCCAGCAACTTGGGAAATAATCCGGGCAGCGTCTGCGTAGTGTCACTCAGTTTCTACATTTTCTCTGTCTCTGTCTCTCTTTCTCTCTCTCTTTCTTTCTCACTCTCTTTCTCTAGGTCACACCCAACAGTGTTCAGGGCTTTCTCCTGATCTACATTCAAGGATCACTCCTGGCAGGGTCCAGGTTGCCCTATGGGATGATGAGAATCAAGCAGGTCAGCCACACGCACAACAAGTGCCCTGTCCTCTAGGCTGTCTCTCTGGCCTCCGTGTCCCTGGACAAGCTTTGAGCGGAGAACAGCACTGCTTATTCTGTTGCCCTGCCAGGCAGCTAAGATTGCACCAACACTGTTCTCAGAGCACCAGTGCCTGGCAAATCCCAGTGCAGAATGAAAATGTAGGACCAGGTAGGAAGGGAGGTGCCTGCCCCTGCTCCTGGACATACCAGATCACTTATTGAGGTTATCTGCACCCCCTCCTCTCCACATCCCAGATTACCATTAATTCTGCAGTGTTTCAGCAGTGTGTGTGTGGGGTGAGGGGGGTGGGTGAGCTGCCTTACATTTCCCCAAGATCCCATTTTCCAAGTATGAGGGTCAAGCTCTGGTCTTTTTCCTGATGGGTGGGTGGGCAGAGGATGACAGCAGGATGTGATCTCTCCCCACTAATGCTTCTGGGAAGAGGGCAGCAGGCTTTATGGGGTGGGTACCAGTAGGCAGAGAGCAGATGGGAGGGTGGAGAAGTGGGGAGAGGACAGCTATGAAGTAGGTGAACCCCTAGTCCATTGTCCCCTGAACTTCACTTACTTTGCAGACTTTGTTCTATAGAATTTCAAGTGATGCAGAATTTGAAAAATAACAGCCAGGTCTTCAAGTCCCCATGATTGTCCTTCTGATGGTGGGGCACAGTGTTGACTGCATGGTCACAGTGCCCAGGAAATCACAGCAGTTGAGAGGCAGAGGGGTGGGATTGGGTGAGGAAAGAGCCCACAGTGGGAGGCTTGTCTTAGTGTCAGAGCCTGTGGAGGAATTTCGCAGGAGAGAAGGAGCAGCGAGGAAATCCTTGCGCAGGTCAGGACTAGACTCAGGTTTGTCCTGCAAGCTGTGGCGAGCAGAGGAAGTTACCTGATTGCTGCTGGAAAGGGTAGAGGCACGCAGCTCAGTGACGGGAATGAGAGAAGGCAGCTGGGGGAGTAGAACTCCTGGTGCGCTCACTCCTCTGTGGGCCGCAAGAGCCAAAGCAAGGAAACAGGATTGGACAGAGGCGGAGCCTTGGTCTTGAGGTACCAACAGCAGAAACAGCGCAGGTGGGAGGAAGGAAGTTTGTGCTGGAGGTGACCACTGGGTCGCGGGCGCACTGATGGAGGTGGGGCACGTGGACTCAGTATGCCCAGACACCCTTATGGAGGTAGGGTGCGGGGACTCTCTACGTCCATCCCACAAACTTCACTCTCCTAACAACCTCCAGCAAAAGAAAACTAGATACAGAGAAGTGAGATCATCACCTCCTGTCTTTGCTCTGACATGCAAGGAAGTGAATCCACAAAGGGGCCTAACGTCACCTTATGAGCCAAGATTCTATCCAGGCCAATAACTAACAAACAAAAACAACATTGGTTTTCTTTAAATGGGGTTGAGAGCAGCTTGAGGAAACTTTTGAGGGTGATGGATATTTTCTTGTTTAAATCTTGATTGAAGGGATGGTTTAATGGTTTATGTTCATTCAAACCTTTGCCGACTAAATATTTTCAATTTCTGATATGTCAACTACACCTAAACAAAGTGTCTTAAGAATAAAAAAAATTGGTTTGAAAGGAAGATAGAGCTGAGGATGTGGTTTGGGTGATGGCCACCTGCCCAGGATAGCGCCACGTGGCCCCCAAGAACTTCCAGGTGTGCCCCCACAGCATTATCCCCTTCCTTTCCCTTTCTTCCTCCTCTTCCTCATCCTCCTTTTCCTCTTCTTCCCCTTCTTCCTCTTTTTGTTTGGTTTTTTGGGCCACACCTGGAGGTGCTCAAAGCTTACTCCTGACTGTGCTCAGGGATTACTTCTGGACAGGTTGTGGGGCCATAAGTGGTGCCAGGGATTGAACCTAGATTGGCACGCGCCCTCCCCCACTGCCCTAGCTCTCGGGACCCTTATGCATTCCCCCCAGACTTGTTGTGTGCACGACAGAGAGAGTGCCACTTCCCAAAGCAATGCTGGCCCTGAGGGCAAAGAACCCATTTCTCCCCCTTCAGTCTGTATTTTCCTTTCTCGGTTAATTATTAATTCATCAATCTTGACTCAGAGGAGATTTTTATTTGGCTCTCAAGTGATAAAAGCTCAAGGTCACAGGGGGGAGTGATTTCAAATGCTAAGTGATCCTCCTCCAAGATGAGGTTGGGGAGTTTTTATTGCAGGAGCAGTGTTACGCGGGAGGGTGATGACTTAATTTGCACTCCAGAATGGGCGGATAAGCAACCAGGATCAGGGTAATGAGGGGGTGTCCCCTCTGGCATGGCTCCCCTTCCAGGTAGGGTGACCTTTCAGGATGAGATGTGGGGGTGGGAAGGCAGCCGGCAGGATTTAGGGTGCTGCCAGGGCGCTGCTGCAGAATTCCGCTTGCATCATAGACAGACAGGCAGTGAGGAAGGCTTTGGCTGCTCCTTGCACATTGGCGCTTATTTTTGGTGGGGGTTGGGGGGAGGCAGGGGGAAGGTACACTTGGATGTGTTCAGGACTTATTCCTGTCTTTGCATTCAGCTTGGGGGACCATATGGGGTGTGGGGGATTGAACCCTAGTGGGCTACATGCTAGGCAGATAAATGCCCTCCCTGCTGTACTCTCACTCTGGCCCCCTTCTTGCGCTTTGAAAGTGCAGGAAATGTACATATGGGCAGAAAATCTTGCTGTCACAACCATTGATGACAATGGCTTGAAAAATCGATGCTTGATTTTCTCTTTGCATCTCCATGAACCAGAGTTCCCGGGAGTGAAATTTATTTCCATTAGGTTATGGATTCATCGCTGAGAATTGAGTCAGCTCTAATGGTTTTTTTTTCCCATAGATTCACTTTTAATTAATATTTATTTATTTATTTGAAGGAGAGACAGACATGGGGCAGAGCTGCTACTGGCTGTCTCTGTGCCCAGCTGCTCATGAGGTGCCCGGGAGGAATGGCAGGTTCTAGCCCTGGCCCGCCACCCCAGCAGAGCCTCACAACAACACAGACAACCCCCACTCCATGAGGACCTCCATTTTCCACATCTGGACTCCACCCAGCAGATCAGCCTATCACAGCCCCGCTCATCGAGATCCACCGTGCTGCAGTCTTTTTTAATCTGGCCCAGGTATGCTGATCCAGAGACAGACATGGGGCAGAGCTGCTACTGGCTCTAACTGTGCCCAGCCGCTCATGAGGTTCATCAATAAATGCTGGAGGGGCCATAGCGATAGCCCAGCGGGTAAGGCGTTTGCCTTGCATGCGCCCGCCTGTGCCGGCCTGGGTTTGATTTCCGGCATCCCTTATGGTCCCCGAGCACCGCCAGGAGTAATTCCTGAGTGCAGAGCCAGGAGTAACCCCTGAGTGTCGCCAGGTGTGACCCAAAAAGCAAAAAGAAAATTAATAAATGCTGGATTTTGAGATGACTACAAGAGTATGCTACCCGCAAGGCAGAGCCTGGCAAGCTACCTGTGTCGTATTTGATATGCCAGATACCAGTAACAATTATAGACCTCATTCCCATGACCTGATGGAATGGTTTGTCCTGGAGCAAGCAGGTTCCCTTGGGCTCTACTTCATGAGACAGGACATATGGAGATGTTATTGGTGCCTGCTCAAGCAAATTGAAGATGAACGGGAAGACAGTGATACAGTGATACAGTGATTATTTATTTGAATTTATTTTATTTTTCTTGGGGAGAGTATACCCCATGGTTGCTTAGTGTTCAGGGATCACTACTGAGGGGGAGGAAATGGGGGTATCATATGTGACCGGGATTGAGCCCAGATTGGCAGTGTATAGGTCAGTGCCCTAGGGCCTGCTGTACTATCTCTAGATTAGCTTTTAAAAAAGAGCTGACCCTAGATTAGCTTTTTAAAAAGAGCTTCAATAAATTATTTTTTGATGGCTGCAAATAACACTGAAAGGCACCAAATAGAAGTCCTTCTGCTGGGAAGGGCCCACATGGCACTGGAATTTCTAAGGAGCAGTAAAGCCACCTGGCCCTAAGGCCATCAGAACGTGAGCAAGGGAGGAAGGAAGGCCTGGAAGGCTCCACCTGGCCCCTGAGACCCAGAGAAGGCTGCACCCTGCTCCAGAGAAGCTCTAACAGGAACAAAGGACAGGGACAGAATTTCAAAGAAGACTCTCCACCACTCACTCCCAACACTACCCCCTAGACAGCACCTTAGCAATAGACTCTTACCTGGGTAGAAAACTCATGTGGGGGAAGCTTAGGAAAAAAAACCTATAGAAGCCACCTTGAACAAACAAAGCACACGCATAGGTTGCCTGAGCCTCTGTGCTGCTTTTACTCCACCTAGGTCTCCTCCTGAAATTCTTCTTTTGAGAGGGGCAAAGATAAGAACCTACAAGGTCTGGGTGAGGCTTAGCCTTCCTAGCAGGTCCTGGGGCAGCAGAGGCAGATTAGGGAAAGTGACCGCCTCTCTCTTTCCCCGCCTCACTAAGCCACGGGGTGGGGCACCAACATCACTTCCTGTCAGCCAGCTACTTCCCTTGTCAGTTTTCCATTCCAGAGTAGCCACACTTAAATATGCATTGGCGCGGCTGGCCTGTGCTGGCCTGGGTTCGATCCCTGGCATCCCATATGGTCCCCCGAGCACCTCCAGGAGTAATTCCTGAGTGCAGAGCCAGGAGAAACCCCTGAGCATTGCCGGGTGTGACCCAAAAAGGCAAAAAAAAGAAAAAAAACACGCACTGGTATTCTCCTAGCAGTGTCCTCTGTACGCACCTTGCACTGGTAAAGATCTTTAAACTAGTACATTTCCTCAAGATTATTCATAATCAGTTCAAATAGCAACATTCACATTCTGTAGATGTTGGAAATTCCAGAATTATGTGGCAGATGGGGATCTGGGACAAAGACTCCTTCATTTCTCATCTCTCCCTCCTCATAACTCCCCAATCATTTCCCCTCAGCCCTCTATGGCCTTCTAAATGTAATTGCTGAATCAGTACATTACTTGGGTTGCTGTAGATAGGAATCTCAAGGTACAATGGCTCAGACAAGACAGAAGGTAATCTTTCCCTCCTACAATACAATTCAGAGGGAAGTGCCTTTCGGCTCCGGAGGTCACAAAGCCTCCCACAAATATGACTTGTGGTTATCTCTGGAAGAGGGCAGAAACAGCGCAAACACATGCACATTTCACATAGGGGCATGACCAGTAGAGGGCGCACTTCACTTTTGCTTAAAGACGACTAGTGTTGGCTCACACAGCCACAAAGTTTGGGTTTGTCCAGCTAGAATTCAAGAGTTCTATTATTATTATAAAGGCAAAAATGATAATTCTTGCCCAACAGTCTTTCTCAACAATGGATGGTGCTGGTCCCAATTCAAACCTGCCCCAGGCTATGAGACTGACAAATTTCTTTTCATCTCTGCACCAACATCTGTGTGTGTCTTCTGAGATGGGGTGATAGATCTGAGAATGTGTGTTTAGAGGAAGAGGAAAGAAGTTTGTCTGTGGACACAAGGGGGTCCTCAGGAAGAGGATGTCTTCAGTTTGTCCAGCTGGTCAAGACCAAGAAAAGGTTTGGTCCCAAATGGAAAAAAAGGGAAAATGAGAACTCTGAATATTTTTTTTTTACAAGAAAGTTTATATGAGTTTGGATTCAGGTAGCCTAGTTCAATTCAAATGTCATGACTATGTCTACTATTTTTACCTGGGACACTAGTGTTCTTCTAGGTAGAAAGGAATTTGCGTTTCTGAGGGAGAGACTGTGAACAAAACAGTTTAGTAGACTAGATGGTTAGGTTCAGTGAAGATACAGGAGGGAAGGATGACAGACAGATGAGAGACTGTTGGCCAGTTGGAAGGAGGGATGGCTACCATTTTTGAGGCGCAACCTGAAATATGTATCTGAGAAAATTCCAGGGAAAGAGTTCTGAGGCCACCCTCTGTTGCTGTTGGTTGGAGGGAAGAACAAATGTTTGAAAACCTTGTGATGAGCACAGGTCCAGTGTGTTTGAGGAAGATCCTGAGGGTCAGGGAGGTTGGGGCAAGCTCGTGATGGGGAGAATAAGGCAAGGTGTGTCATGGCCTCTGGGCCACTGCAACAGTGTTGAATTTTCTGTAGACTGCAATGACAGGGCAATGGAGAGTTCTGTGTAGATTAGTGATAAAATATGGCTTACTTTATAGCATTACTCTATGTTGCAGTACACTGTTGCCCAGTGCCTCTGTATCTTGCCTGGAGTTACCTCCTGTAGGCCATATTGTAGTTAGGGGCAGGAAAACAGTTTGGATCTGTGACTCTATGTGGCAAAGTATCTTGCCATGTATTCTATGTTAGCTGATATAAATATTTTCTCATGCTACCACAGCATCGTGGGACTAGACAGATCTTACCAGTATTTTTACCTTGATATGTTGGATCTCTAAGTATAATATAGTTATAATTAAATCAGAGAGAAATGCTGTTTGTCTCTAATCAAGCAAGTGTGGCTCTCTAATAAGTCTAAAGGCTAATATCCAAAACAACTGTAAGGACAAGGATCTTGTGAAGGCTTGGAGAAATATATGCCTGGCTGTAGAATATCCATAGTACAGATACATGGCCTTCCCCTGCTCTGCATAGGGCCTGCAGGGAAACTGCAAGGAAAGACCTTGGCTGGGGCAATATTAACATTTCAGTGGGACTAGGTGAAGTCCTGAGAGAAGCAAACCTGAAGAGATTGACCTTAACTGATTGATGTGGGCTGGTCAGGGGTTAAAAAAGATATAAAAGCAGTAGGCTTCTCTCTCTCTCTCTCTCTCTCTCTCTCTCTCTCTCTCCCTTCTCTTCACCTCTCTGCCTCTGCTCCTCTGCTCTTCTCTCCATTCTCTGTCCTGTTGGGCCTTAGCACATGGTAGCAGCCGTCTAGGCCTAGGATTCTAAACTTACACGTGCTAGGGCCCATCCAGGAACCTAAAACCTGGGGTTTTCCTATTATTGAATTGTATGCCAGAACCTGTGGGATTAAAAGCCCTTTGAAATTTTGCTGGACTTGTCTTTCTCGTCTGCTGGAAGCCAATCCCCTGGGGCAGAAGGGGATCCCTGCCCCTGCTCCCCTATTTTGTCGGGGAACCCAGCATTCTCTGGAAAGTGGAGGTTCCACCGAGATTCCTGTACCTGCTCCCTGATTTTGTCAGGGAACCCAGCATTCTCCGACAACTCTATTATGCTGAAAATAGCCCCAGAAGACAATGTCTGTTCCAATTATTTAAGTGAGGGATTCGGATGATTTGGTTGATGTGATGAGAAATGAATAGAAGATTCCATTTACCTGGTGTCTTTAACACTTTATGATGAAGGATTAGATGTTGGGGATCAGAGAAAGAACATCAAGGAAGATTATAAGGATTTGGCCTCAATGTCTGAAAGAGGGAGTTTCAATGTATTGAGATGAAGAAGACACAAGAAAGGTGAACTTAGGAGACTAGGAGCTAGGGTTTTACCATGTCAGGTTTGAGATGGATGTTGGATGAACAAATAATATATATTTAATTTTTTATTATACCTCCGTGAGCCATACAACTACAAAGAGGTTCATAATTGGGTATCAGTCATACAGTGTTCCAGCACCCATCACTCCACCAATGCCCCATTCCTACCACCAATGTCCCCACATTCCCTCCCACCCACTCCCAGCCTGCCTCTATAGCAGGCACATCTTCTTTTCCTCTCTTTCTCTCTGTCTCTGTCTCTGTATCTCTCTCATCTCTTATAGATATGGCTTGCTCTTACAGACATTTAGGGTTTATCATATAAGTCTCTTTGTGTATTTTCAATGGTGAATTCTAGCCTGACATTACCATTCCCCATCTGCCCCCAACCCCCAGTTTGTTACAACTATAATGATCATTACAGTGTATATATGGGCAAGATCCTGGGAAGGACCTGATCCTAAACTTGATTATTGTCTAAGCTGAGTGGCCACACGCTGGTACGGCTGTTCATCTGGTCTGTCCTCCAGCTTTGCTGGTGGTGGTGGCTGCAGACTTGTAGCCAGGCCCCGCTGGGACATAGAGGTGGAAAGGATGGGGGGAAGGGGCCCTGATCCCGCCTCCAAGTCTGGCCAGGGTAGCCACCTCACCCACGTGTCTGCTGACCCTAGGAGCTGTGTTGAAACCAGCTAGGGGCAGAGTCATTTTCACCCTCCATCGCTCCATTGGCTGCTCCACATGGGTCAAGCAGCGCAGCTATCATCTGGGCTGCCCCTTCTCTGGCTTTGCTGGTTGTGGTGGCTGCGGGCTAGAAGCCATACCTGCTGGGACAGGGAGGTGGAAGGGATGGGGGGGGGGGGGGCCGATTTCCAATTCATGTCCAGCCGGCCATCTCACTCACCCGTCTGCTGACCCTAGGAGCTGTGTTGAATCTAGCCAGGGGCCGAGTCAAACAAATAATATTTTTTGATGCTGTGAATTCAACTATAATTTTAGTGAGAGATACTTTGGATTCGGTGATGCCTTTAGTGAGACGTGTCTCTTGGGTTTTCCTGGGTCTATGAGCAAATATAATTTTTTTTAACTTTTAAAATTTCTGCTCCATTTATTGACACCAAAGGTCTTCACGAACTACCTCTTTTTCATGCTTCTTGTATGAAGTTTCACAGACCTGGTGAGTATTCATCTTTGGTTCTCTGTACTGTCAGATTGCAGGCCATAAAGTCAATAGTTAAGACTGCATAGTTTCTCTTTCAAAGCTCCTCCTAAGATATTGTGTTTTTTAATTTTTTTTTGGGGGATCACACCAGGCTATGATCAGGGGTTATTCCTGGCTTTGCACTCAGAAGTTACTCCTAGCGATGCTTTGGGTATCATATGGGATGCTGGGGATTGAACCCAGGTCTGCTGTATGTAAGGCAAATGCCCTCCCTGCTCTACTATTTCTCCGGTCCCCAGATATTGTTGTATTTGTATATGTAAGTGGTTAAGGAGAATATGCTGTAAAGGAAACTAGGATTACATTATTTTTGATAATTCAATTTAAAAGACATCAGTTGAGTGGAGAGTAAGACAAATACTGTTTTCATGCACTAAGAAACAGATGCATTAACAAATAACCATAATGCAATGTGAAAGGGGCCAGGCATAATAGGAAGATGGGGCCAGAGAGCAAAGGATGATTAGTCCAGGACAAAAAAGTTTCAGATTCTTTCTCTTTTTATTAGAAGGAACTGTGAGAGTATGTGGAGGTTAGAGTTGGGGGTTATTGTTCAGACCCAATCTTGCTAATTAACAAGTGCAAGACATACATTTAGCTTCTTTGAGTTGTGTGGGTGCATGTCTAAGAGGTCCAGTCTTGGATTCAGTTATGTCCTTAGTCATGTCTAAGTCCCTTGACTTGTCTAGTTCTCTAAGTTCACAGAACTTTTATGCTCTTCACTAATTAAAGGAACTCAGTAACTTTTTTTTTTAGTTTTTTTAAATTTAATTTAATTTTATTATTTCCCCCCCACCCCAAATATTATTACACCATTTTAGACATACAATTGAAAGATGCTCATGTAGAGTTTTTGGTTCTACAGTGTTCCAACACCCATCCCTCCACCCAAACCCATCTCCCATCACCAATGTCCCCACCTCCCTCCCCCCTCCCACACTTCAACTACTTGGCAGGTTTTGTATGTCATTTCTCTCCTCTTTATCTCTCCCTCCCTCCAAACTTTCCTGCTCTTCGTGGAATGCAGTGCATTAAAAGACATTACTGTTTCCACTATTTTAATGGACCGCGCAGCCACAAGCGGCCACGCCGACCTAGGCTTGAACTGGTTTTGCTCTGTTAATCTGGTCGTGAGGCAGTTTCCCAGCATCCGGACAGCGAAAATGGTGGCTAGTGTGATGGGCGAGTCTCATCCGGCTGCTTCCGGGACCCCCCAGAGGTGATGAGCCCACTCCCAAAACCCATCTGCCCTCCTGGGGGTCCCATAGTCAGCTGGGCCCAGGGCGAGCTGAGTTCCAGCCTCCCCAGCCACTTGTGAGGCTCTTCATGCTATGGCTGGTGGCCCCAGGGCAGCTTCTGGGCGGGGCCACCAGGCTTGACAAAATGGAGGGGGAATGGCTGACCCCTGACTCCATCTGACGAATTCCCAGTGATTCCCGCTTCTGGGAGCCGCCTACCTGGGCTCGAACTGGTTTTGTTCTGTTAATCTGGTCATGAGGCAGTTTCCCAGCATCCGGACAGAGAAAATGGTGGCTAGTGTGATGGGTGAGTCTCATCTGGCTGCTTCCGGGACCCCCAGAGGTGATGGGCCCACTCCCAAAACCCATCTGCCCTCTTGGGGGTCCCATAGTCAGCTGGGCCCAGGGCGAGCCGAGTTCCAGCCTCCCCAGCGGCTTGTGAGGCTCTTCATGCTATGGCTGGCGGCCCCAGGTGGAACTCAGTAACTTTTGCAGGCCACAGGACTAAGGATGAGAGTTAAATAAGATAATAGATGAGAACATTCAAGGTCACAAAAGAAGCTTTATGATAATTGAAGGACTTCAGTGATGTGCCCAGTTTCATTAATGGTAGGATTCCTTTTAGAGCAAAAAAAGGGAAACGTTCCCCAAAGAAATAAGAATGTCTGTGCCTTTCCTCAGGATCCCCTATCTCTCTCCTTCCTTCCTTCCTTCCTTCCTTCCTTCCTTCCTTCCTTCCTTCCTTCCTTCCTTCCTTCCTTCCTTCCTTCCTTCCTTCCTTCCTTCCTTCCTTCCTTCCTTCCTTCCTTCCTTCCTTCCTTCCTTCCTTCCTTCCTTCCTTCCTTCCTTCCTTCCTTCCTTCCTTCCTTCCTTCCTTCCTTCCTTCGTCCATCCTTTCTATCTTCCTTCCCTTCCTCCTTTGCAGTACTTGGGTTTTAGTCCTGGATCTGCACTCTTGGATCATTCTTGATGAGCTCAGGAGACCATTGGGATACCCAAGATAGAACATGGGTCTGCTATGCAAAGGAAAATGCCATCTCCAGTCCTATACCATCTCTCCAGCCCCAAATCCCTATTTGAATCATGGGTAATGACCCAGAGAGAACTCAGCTTTGGACACCATAACTGATGGCAGGTGGGTAAGTGTTTACTTAAAAATCTGCCCCTGTTGCCTTTTTTAAAAAGTGAAGCAAGATAGTTAATTGAAACTTAGAGAGAGGTGGGGAAGAGAGGGAGAAGTGTGTGTTCAACAGAGAAGCTGATTGGAAATGGGCAGAAACATTGACACAAGCAAGTGAGATATGTGTTTAAGGGAGAACACAGGCTTGAAGTGCAAACCCATGTTGTCTTTACAACTTGGCTGCCAAAATTCTGCGCCTAGCCCAAAAGGCTATACAGAGGATAGGTGATGGAGACAGAAGGAAGGTATTGCAGGTATGTTTATGGCCAAGTGAACGTATTTACAGAGCCATGTTGGGGACCATTTCTCCATAATGCTATCTAGAGAAGAGGCAAGAAATATCTTCTTGCTGGATTTTTTTTTTTGCTTTAAAGAGTCATTTCATCTCAAAAAGCTGGAAAGCAAAGATCAGTTGGATGCTTCTACACCAGCAGGAGAAACTGATGTCTGAGACTAGCTGAGAAGCATGGATTCTCTTGGCAGTTGGTTTCCTCTGATGCATAGCTTTCCCCCTGAACCCCCACATCTGATAGAATGCATGTAGCTTAAGAGATTGTAGGAGATATTGTGGGGTGAGGAGACATGCAAAAGACCTTTTTCTTTCTTTTGGTCTCAAGAGGTAGAATCAGCTGGGACAAACCTTTATGCATAAAACATGTAAAAAAGATACAAAGGGATTTACATGATAATCCCTAAATGTCTGCAGGGCAAGCCATAATGTGTAAGAGAAGAGAGAGGGAGAGAGGAGAGAGAGAGAGAAAGAGAGAGAGAAGAAAAGGAAAAGTGTCTGCTATAGAGGCATAGAGGCAGGCTGGGGGAGGTGGGAGGGAATTTGGGGCCATTGGTGGTGGGAATAGGGCACTGGTGGAGGTGTGGATGCTGGAACAATGTATGACTGAAACTTAATCATGAGCGTTTCTGTAATTGTGTATCACACGGTGGTATAATAAAAAATTAAAAAAAAGAAATGTACAAAGAGCCTGAAAGGATGTAGTGACTTGGAAACCCTAGAATACTACTATGGGAATATAAACTTGCTGTAGCATTACAGAAATGGGTATGGAAATTCCTTAAAACATTAAACATAGTTGTACTCTGTAATTCCCAAATCCTGCTTCCTGGTTTACATGAAGACTATGAAGCTACTAATTCAGAAAGATCTCTGCACTCCAGTATTATCTGCAGACTTTTTATAATAGCCAAGAAAGAATCCATCTAAATGTCTATCCACAGATGAAGGGGTTAAAGATGGAGACATGCGATGTAATTCTCTCTAGCCACTTAAAACCATTAACTCTTTCCATTTGCAACTATAAGGACTCTGAAGGGTGTCATGCTCAGTGACATAAGTCAGAGAAAGACCAGTGCTATATGATCATGTTCAGAATCTTGAAAACAAATAAGCTCATATAGATTTGTGATTGCCTTTGGTGAGCAGTGAGAAATAGGTGAAGAAACGGCTGAAAGGTGTGAAGTTCATTCTAAAACAAATACATCCCGGGGTACTTTTTTAGCATGGTGTCTATCTAGCAAAGTACTGTGATGTGTATTTGAAATGTTGCTAAGGGAATAGATCTTCGAGTTCTCGTGGCAAGGGAAAAATGTCTGTAATTCAGAAGAGTAATGACTGTTAGCTAGTCAGGGCATGGTTTTCACTTTGCAAAATCTATATCTATCTATCTCTATCTATCTCTATCTATCTATCTATCTATCTATCTATCTATCTATCTATCTATCTATCTATCTATCTATCTATCTATCTATCTATCTATCTATCTATCTATCTATCTATCTATCTATCTATCAAGACATAATCATCATGTTCATTTTGAATTAGTCTCATTGGTAAATGATATTACTTTAATATAAGGTTACAAGATGACCACCTATTCCCTTCTAGAGCATCTCTTTGAAAGCAAACTTTTCAGACCTAAAACCAATAATTGCCTTTTATACTTGGTGATGGTTATGCCTTTAGACATGGAGTTATAAAATGGCAAAAGTGATGGGAGGGTTAACTTAGTGAGTGAAGTAGAAAGGTTAGCTTGGAGCCAGGAGAAGTTTTATTAGAACAGAGAGAGAGAGAGACGGAAAACATGTAAAAAGCAAAATAAGGCTATTGACTTTGAACTTTATTCACTTTTTGTATTTTCTTCTTTACAAGATTTAAAATGCAATTAAAATGACATGGAAGTGTGTTTGCTATATATGTGGATCTTGTCTGGGTTCCAACCTAATGGTGCCACTTTTGACAGAAAGATATTAATAATATATTACGGCTGCATTTCCTTACTAATCATTTCACCTTCATGTGACCTCTGCTAGAATCTAGAAAAACATTTTTATAGTATCAGTGTGAGGGATATTAATTGTTATTGAGAAAGGGACATGGGTCAAAATTAGGCAGCTTTCATTTCCTCAGGATCTTTGGAGTTTAAATCCTTATGAATGTACAAAATTCTGAAAGGGGGTGGGGACAAAGGTACGATTATTAAAACAGGTTCAGAGTTCCTCCAGAGAGTACTATTTGCTTACAAAAGCAGTTTCGCTTCTCTTGCTTGTATTGCAGTGAAAATTTATGTTCTATAACACTCAGTCTTTTGGTTTGCTTTAAATAAAAGATTGACTTATTCACTATAAGACAATGGAAAATTTAACCTGTCCTGTTTAAAAAGAACTTTGTTGAGATATAATTGATATTAAAGTGTATATATATATATTTATATATTGTATTTAATTTGTTAAGTTTGAACTTATGTATATGCACTTGGGAAAATATTGAGAAAATCAAGATAATAAACATTCTCTATTACCTCAGATTTACCCATGTTCTTTCACATTTTGTTGTTCTGCCCTGTGTACATTGGATTAATTTTTTTTCTCCAGTGGTATTTCTTTTGGTCTCATATCTAAGAAATCTAGAAAACCCAAGTTCATGAGTATTTTCAACTAAATGTCATTCAGTTTTAGGTCTTACCCTTATATTAATTATTTGATTTAGTTTATGTATGTTATATAATCTTTTGTACTTTTGTGCATTACTCTGATCAAAACTCAAGTTTGGGTTTTTTTTTTGCATTTGAACATCCAATTATTTCAGAACTACTAGTGGCAAGGTTATTATTTTCCTACTGACTTACTTTTGGTTCTTTCTAAAAAAGAATTTGTTGTCCCTAAGCATCCAGGTCTTTCTTTGAGTTCCTTGTTCTGCTCCACTGGTTAATCAGTTTAGTATAAGCCAGGATCATGCAGTCATGCTTTCTGTAGATCAAGGATGCAGCAAAACTTTGTTATGCATCAGATAGGCAGCTGTAATGCCAAGGTAAGGTAAGGGCTCGGCCTCAGAATAAAGGCACAGTTAGCATTGGGATAAGGGTTTTGGTTAGTTAGGGTTAGGATTAGGCCACAGTAGAAGTTATGTAATGAGAGGCATACTGCAGGTGAATGCAAGGTCTTTGATAATTTGTACATACAATTAGGCCAAGGCGAGGGTTTAGGGTTAGGCTTCTGAAAGAGTTAAGGTTAGGATTTGGGTTCAAGTTAGCATGAGATTTTAGTGTAGGGTTAGGTCATGGTAGAATCTGAGAATAAATATTATAGCAAGGTTGAATGTTAGGTTTAAGGTCATTGGTAGTGGTAAGCTAAGGAAAGGGTAAGAGTTAGGAATCAGATTATCTGAGTTAGGGTTTTGGTTAGGGTTCAGTTTCAGGTTTGATTTAGGATTAGGATTAGACAGTGAAGATGAAAATAAAAAGTAGGATGAAGGTAAATGTTAGGATTAGTAATTGGTAGGGTGTTCATTCTTAGAGCAATTAGTATTAAGGTTATGGTTATGGTTAGAGTTAGAGTTAGAATTAGGGATTGGATTAGGCCATGGCAGAAGTTGAGAATGAAAGTTAGGTTGAAGTGATTGTTAGCTTTAGAGTACTTGGTAGGGTAAGACAAGGGTAGTCTAAGGATTAGGGCTGGGGATAGGGTTTTGGTTAGGGCTTGGGTTAGTATT
This sequence comes from Cryptotis parvus, assembly GCA_021461705.1. Classification (NCBI taxonomy): domain Eukaryota; kingdom Metazoa; phylum Chordata; class Mammalia; order Eulipotyphla; family Soricidae; genus Cryptotis; species Cryptotis parvus. The sequence goes on from JAJIBD010003025.1 coordinate 236,090, forward strand.
AGGGTTATTGTGAGTTAGTGTCAGCGTTAGGCAATGGTAGGAGTTAGAATGAAAGTTAGTGCGTGTGAATGTTTGGTTTATGGTACTTGGCTAAGGCTATAAACTAAGCTAAGGCTACCGTAAGGGTTAATTGGTAAAGCTAAGGCTACCATAAGGGTTAATTAAGCCTTGAATTAGAGGTATAGAGTTAAGTTAGGGTTAGGATTATGCCTAGAGTTATAGAGAAAGTTAGGGTCATGATACAAGTTAAGTATGGCGATTTATTTATTTTTTGAGCCATACTCGTGGTGTTCAGTGCTTACTCCTGGATCTGCACTTAGGGATCACTCTGAAAGGTGCCAGGGATTGGACCTGGGTTGGCTGGATGCAAGGAAAGAGCCCAAGAATAAAAGTTTTGTTGATGACAACTATTACATTTAGAGTTATTGATATGGAAAGACTGAAATTAGGTCAAATGTAAAGTCAGATGGTTATAATTAGGACCAAGGTTAGGGTTAAGGTAAGAACTATTATTAGGATAGTTAGGTTAAATGTTAGTGTTAGTGTTAGAGATTTGGTTGGGGTCCCTTGGGTAGCAGTTAAGAATAAAAGAATAGAAAGTTAGAATAAGGATGAATATTAGATTCTTTAAATTTTTTTTTATCAAAGAACCATGATTTATAAAGTTGTTCACCTGAAGTTTAGACATTCAATGTTCGAGCACTGATCCCACCACCAATGTCAACTTCCCTTCACTAGTATTCCCAGGTTCTCTCCCATTACCTTTATCCAGCCCCGTCCCTTAACCCCTACCCTGCTCTCATGACAGTCACCTTTTTAGTTTTTTTTTTTTTTTTTTTTTTTAAATTTTTTATTATACCACCGGAAACATACAGTTACAAAGGTGTTCTAATTGGTTCTTAGTAATCGTATACCAGCACCCATCCCTCCACCAGTGCCCCATTCCACCACCAGTCCCCCCTCCGCCCCCCCCATGCTGCCTTATAGCAGTACCCCAGTTTCCTCTCTTTCTCTCTCTGTCTCTCTCTCTGTCTCTGCATCTCTCTCCCTCTTATTTTACACATTGTGGATAGCGCTGCAGATATTTAGAGTTTATCACTTAAGTCTTTTTGTGTTATTCATGGTGAGTTTAATCTGCCATTACCATTTCCCACATTTAGTAAAACACTGGTATCTATTTATGTCGTATTAATGAATGCATTCATTCTTTTTTTGACAGTTTTTTTTTTTAATTTAAAAAATTTTTTTTAAATTTTTTTTATTTTACAATTACAAAGATATACAATTAAAAAGTTCATATTTGGGTTTTTGGTCATACAGTATTCCAGCACCTTTTTTTTTTTAAAAGTATTTTATTATACCACTGTGAGATATACAATTACAAAGATATATAGTTAAAAAGTTCATATTTGGGGTTTTTTTATGGTCCCCTGAGCACTGCCAGGAATAATTCCTGAGCAAAGATCCAGGAGTAACCCCTAACGTCGCGGGTATGACCCAAAGAAAATAAAATTCCCCAATATTTTTTAGATGTTACAAACCTAGAGAAGTTGTCTTGCATTTTAGATCTAGGTGACTACAGAGTATGCTACCTGCGGCAGAGCCTGGCAAGCTACCGTGTCGTATTTCATATGCCAAAAACCAGTAACAATTATAGCCCTCATTTCCATGACCTGATGGAATGGTTTGAGGCTCTTTATGTTCCTGGAGCAAGCAGATGCCCTTGGGCTCTACTAGCATGAGACGGACATATGGATTTACTGGTGCCCGCTCGAAAATCGATGATCGGAAGACAAGTGATACAAGTGATTTGGGCTTTGGTCATACAGTGTTCCAGCACCCATCACTCCACCAGTGCTCATCTCCCACCACCAACTACCTGGTTCCCTGCCGCTCCCCAGCCCGCCTCCATGGCAGGTTCTTTATTTCTTTCCCTTTCTCTCTTTCTCTTTTCCTTCCCTTCCCCCAGACTATGGATTAGAGAACATACATTAAAGGGTTGTCATGTGTATCTTTTGCCTGTATTTAATGCTCAGCTCTAGGTTGGTATTAGTACTTTCGACAATTTTTAGCATGACAGTCACCTTTTTTAATTTCTCTTGCTTAACCTTGGGTCTCATGATTTTAGTGTCGTCACTGTGAGGTTTGGATATTTGCCTGTATCATTCTTTAGTACCACCAGTGTAACTGGATGGCCTTGATTTGCCCCTGTTGTTTCTAATCTGTATTTTCTCCTCTCTTCTCTCCACTCCCCTCTATTTCTTTTCTCCTCCTCCCAATAATCTGGGGCCAAGTCTGTTCTGGGCATCCCACCTTTATACTGTTGCACTCCCTCATCCAGTAAGGATACTTGGCGTGGTAAGGTCAAGTCTAGGGTAAAGGGTAAAGTCTTAGGATAGAATTAGGGCTCGGGTTAGGTTAAGGTTTAGTGTTAAGATAGGGCTATGGGGTCCAGAGTGATAGCACAGCAGGTATGGCATTTGCCTTGCATGCAGCCGACCGGGTTCAATCCCTGACATCCCATGAGCACTGCCAGGAGTAATTCCTGAGTGAACAGCCAGGAGTAGCCCCCTGAGCATTGCTGGGTGTGACCAAAAAGCAAAAAAAAACCAAAAAAATAGGGCTATAGTTCATTTAGGCCTTGATAGAAATTAAAAATGAAAGTTAGGGTGAGGGGGAATATTAAGTTTAAGGCAACACTTTTAACTGATTTAACTGATGTAAATGGTGTGTCTGGTGACATAGTGAAATTTGTTAATTAAGTGAAAGATTTCTGCATTATATTCTGATGATCCTCTTTAAGTTTTAATCAGGAAGATAAATTATATACAACTTTTCATTTCAAATTTAGGCATTTTGATGGGGAGAAGAAAAGTTGAGAATGCTTTAACTCTAGAACAAATTTAATATTTCTGCAAGATAAGAAAACTGGTAAGTCAAACTGAAGAGGTGAATTGGACAGTTGGATTTGCTTATTTTCCTGATATCTTTGGTATGATAATGATCCTAACACTTTGCAAGGAGGAACTGAAGTATGGTTATCAAAGGCAGATAAGATCAAAGGACAGAATGGAAGATACAAACTTGGAAAAAAACAGCATTTCTACAGATTGTTATGACATTCCATTATTTAAAAGTAATTATCAAAAAGCCATGATCTTGATATTTCACAAATGGAAAATTCGTCATCAGACACCTATGGATTTTGACAGATTTGTACATTTGATTTCAGTTAAAAGGAGATATTTACAAGGCAGATATATTAACTGCACCCCATTGAGAGATAAATTTAATTTTCTTCGTAGTTTCTTAGTTATAACACTGCAAGTTGTTAATGAAGGATTAAAATGAGGTTTGAAAATAAAATGTTTTCATTTGAATGAAAATTAAGCATACATATCCCCTGTTTTAAAAAATTTCCTTAAAATAGCCCTTTATCCTCTTGCCAATGTCTGTGAGAACTTTTGATACCACTAGAGTTCTATGAACAATTCACAGACACAGTTTGAAATTATTGTCAGTGAGAATCCTTGGGACCAATCTATACTTAATCAGATAATTAACAAATAGAAAGTAGGCTCATTTTAATGTCAGAATATTATTTACCAAAATAACCTTCATGTAGGGAATGACTTTTATTTCAAAAAAATAATAACCTTTTTCACTGTATCACTGTCTTCCGTCACACAATTCGAGTGGCCCCAGTAACATCTCTGTATGTCCTTCTCACTATAGAGCCCAGGGCCCTGCTCAGGAACATAAAGAGCCCAATCCATTCCGTGGGTCTATATTGTTATGTATTTGGCATATCAAATATAACACGGGTAGCTCCGGCCTGCCTAGGTAGCACTCTTGTAGGCATCCTAAGTCCAGATTTATTGATGAACCCGTGGCGCAAGCGCGCACCGGCTGTATAGGCTGGTTTCTGGGTGGACTTCTGACAAGAGGTAAGTCGGATGTGGAAAATGGAGGACCCATGGAGTGGGGGTCGTCTGGCTTGTTGCAAGGCTCTCTGGGGTGGCGGGCCAGGGCTAGAACCACCCTCCCTCCTGAGCGCCGTGGTGTGGGCCAGGGAGGCAAGTAGCGCTCTGCCCCCCATGTCTGTGAGTCTCGACATGAGAATGTTGTAATAAAGCCCAATAAGGTTTTTTATGCTCACTTACTATCTTATTACATAGAAAGCACCCACAAACTGACCTTATTGTTTTAAAGCAACGCCTTTATTTAGCAAAATAATAACCTTTCCTTTGCTAAATATGCTGTTCCTTCAAGTCATGCATTTAGATTTTCTATATAAGGACTCACTCATGCATAAATATTTGCTTCATTTCATTGCTGAATGATTATTGTGTCAGTGACTGATTGTTCCACACACCTATACACTCACTTTTAATAGAGTGGACACTTCTTGACAGTTTTTTTTCTGGCTAATATTTGTTCTTGATTTTGTCAATTTATTGACATATAATATTGCTTGAACATAATGCATTAGTTACCATATTTTTAGTCATTTTCATTTTATACTACTTCATTAAAATAAACTTTCTAGAGCAGTTTTATCTATCTATCTATCTATCTATCTATCTATCTATCTATCTATCTATCTATCTATCTATCTATCTATCTATCTATCTATCTATCTATCTATCTTTACTTTTTTGGGTCACACCTGGAGATGCTCAGGGGGTTGCTCCAGGCTCTGCACTCAGGCATTACTCCTGGTGGTGCTTGGGAGACCATATGGGATGGTGGAGACTGAATATGGGTCTGCTGCATGCAAGGCAAATGCCCTACCCACTATACTATCAATCTGGCCCATTTCTAGAGTAATTTTAGATTTATGAAAAAAATACTAAATATAGTACTGCACATTTTAATATTCTGATGCCCAGAATCCTTACTGTCAGAATTTTGCATTAGGATGGTTTATTTGTGGCAATAATGAACCAGGGTGTATTGTATGACAGTATTAGCTAGCTTGAGAGTTTTGATCATAGCTTAATCTATTTACATGTTCTTAAGCCAAGGTTCATTATAATGAGATCTCTCTTTTATGTAAACACTGATGGAGGGGGTGGCAAGTTGTAGAAGTCACCTTGACTCTGAATTACTTCTGACTTATTATACATCTACTAAGACTTCTATGTTATCTATATTGGGCACATCTCCTCTTTATACCCACTGCACCCAGAGTGGAACAGTTAGAATTTACCAGGAGACTGCCACCCTGGCTATGTTGAGACTATCGTTTAAGATTATAGGAAGATTCATACCTGTTTGCCCTCATGCAGGCGAGTGTGACCCTTTCAGTATATGGAGAACAAGATACTCAGAATCACCCTGGTACAGATAATAATAAGAAGGACCTTGTGGGTACCATCTAGATTACATGAAGCCCATGAAATTAAGATATATTACTTTATAAGAACCCCCTCCAGTGTTTTACTGTATCACTATCTTCCTGTTCATATTGATTTGCTCTAGCAGGCACCAATAACATCTTCATATGTCCTGTCTCATGCTAGTAGAACCCAAGGGCATCTGCTTGCTCCAGGAACATAAAGAGCCTCAAACCATTCTATCAGGTCATGGGAATGAGGTCTATAATTTTTACTGGTATTTGGCATCAAATACAACACAGGTAGCTTGCCAGGCTCTTCAGTGTGGGTGGCATACTCTTGTAATCACCTTTGATCTACAGCATTTATTGATGAACTCACAGACATGGGGTAGAGCTGCTACTGGCTCTCCCTGTGCCCAGCCACTCACATAGGCGCCTGGGAGGGTTGGCAGTTTCTAGCCCTGGCCTACCACCTGTGCAGAGCCTTGCAAGAAGTCAAATGAACACCCCCTCTCCACTCCATGAGGGCTGCTATTTTCCACATTTGGACTCCCCTCTCATCAGAACTCCACCCAGAAGCAGAGCTGATCACAGCCCGGTTCATCAAGACCCACCCTGCAGCAGCCTTTTTTCAAGTCCGGCCCAGGTATGCTGATCCAGAGACTCACAGACATGGGGCAGAACTGCTACCGGCTCTCCCTGTGCCCAGCCGCTCATGAGGGCGCCTGGGAGGAATGGCGGGTTTTAGTCCTGGCCGGCCACCCCAGCAGGGCCTTGCAAGAAGCCAGACTTGCAAGCCCCACTCCATGAGGGCCACCATTTTCTACATATGGACTCCCCTCTCATCAAAATTCCACCCAGCAGAAGAGCTGATCACAGCCCGGCTCATCGAAACCCACCCTGCAGCAGCCTTTTTTCAAGTCCGGCCCAGGTATGCTGATCCAGAGACTCACAGACATGGGGCAGAGCTGCTACCGGCTCTCCCTATGCCCAGCCGCTCACGAGGTACCTGGGAGGGATGGCAGGTTCTAGCCCTGGCCTGCCACCTCAGCAGAGCCAGTGTTTTACATAAGAGATAATCTCAGAAGAAGGGATTTGTCCTTGTTGCAATCCTTTGTTTGTACCTGAAAAGTGTGGCATCACCTTTCTTCACTATTCTACTATTTAGAAGCTTTTAGGGTTCTTTGTTGACAGGACCCACCCTGTCAACAGGATTACTTTGTTTTATATAAGGAGACTGACTTGAGGCACTCACCCCTTTTTTGTGTAAGACTCCTTTCTGGTAGGATCCTCTTTGGTGGGAGACTTGGGCTCTCATGTATGGTCTAAGTTCTGACCAGAGCTAGAGTTCTTTCATTATATTGGATTGCGGTGGTAGAACTTTTGTACTATTAAAATCATTTTTTGGAATTATGCTGGACTTGTGAGCTTTTATCCATTCCCCTGGTGGCCTCGGAGGTAGAAGAGAACTTCTGTCCTGATACTGTTGGGGACTCAAGCGTCCTCCCGACATCTGGCATCCCTGGTTGGGCATCCCTGCAAGGGTGATGCATTATTGCTAACTAAAGTCTAGGAGTTTAGTTTTGGAGTTTAGTTCTTACTGAGTCTTTACCTTTATTGATTGTTGATTTTTATTTATTTTTATGTTTCAGGATCCTTCATAGCGAACCATAGACACTTAATTACTTAATTGTCATGTCTGCTCATTACTGTGTGGGAGGATTTCTGTCTCTCTGGCATGTACAAATTTCTCCAGAGGCATTTTCTTTTCTTTCTTTTTTTTTTTTTTTTTTTGCTTTTTGGGTCACACCCGGCCATGCTCAGGGGTTACTCCTGGCTCTGCACTCAGGAATTACTCCTGGCGGTGCTCGGGGACCATATGGGATGCCAGGGATCGAACCCAGGCCGGCAAGGCCAGCCACGTGCAAGGCAAACACCCTACCCGCTGGGCTATCGCTCCGGCCCCATCCAGAGCGTTTTCAGGGATTACTCAAATACATCTTTAAAGGACGTTCCCATGTCCAACACCTGACCCCTCCTACTGACATTTTGACACTCAGGAACCATTTCTTGAAGAAACCTTCCTTCTGTCTCCTGTTGGTGGTCCCTTGTACTTGTGGCCACCTCTGAGATCCAACATGAAGCCATCCCTTTATATTATCTACTGATCTGTGTTTCTGCAGCATGATTGTGGACTGCCTTTGGTAATTCTCTATTCCATTACTTTGTTTTCCACCCACCATAGCTTTGAGCCCAGCGATTGCACTCTTGACATGTAGCCTGGTTTTGACAATCAGGACATGATTTCTAAATGAGCGAAATAGTGAATGGATAGCCATTTGTCAAGGTTTCCATCAGAGCTATGGTTTTACTCTTGAATTCTTTAAGTTAATGAAATTTCCTCCTTAATATTCACCAGATGCGGGAACCACTAGGAGATATGAAATCTATCCCCCTGGTTCTTTCTGCTGATCGAATGCAAAGTACACTTTTCCTGAACTAATTATGTATCTAAAGCTCCCACACTTGGCCTTAGGGCCCGTCTTCTCTCTCGGCCAGTGGGACGTGGTCATCTTGTAAACTGGGCAGCACAAGAGTCTTCTGATTAATTTCTGCCTCTCAGCAGGTTCATTCATCTTTGTAGGCTGCGGTTTCACCAGGAAGCCTGCACTGACTGCATCAGTGGTGGAGCTGTTTAAAGATTCTGCTCGTAGCTTCCTTATGGGCTACCGGAGCTGCCAGGGCACATGGCTATGTTTAAGTGAAAGAGGAAATCCATCTCCATATTATCGTCTACATTTCTATTTCATATTCTTGGGTCTTGCTTTGGTCTATAGATTGTTTATTTGGAGAAATTTGAGAAAGAGAGAGACAGAAAGTAACAGAAGCAAAAAAAAAAAAGAAAATCAGGATGGGTTGAGTCTATTTTGAATATATGGCAATATGGCTCGCCCACATCACCCCATAACTGAAACCTGGATGCCAATTCTCCCATTATTTCTCATCTTCCTTCCTGTCTTGATTTCTTTCCTTCTCTGTCCTTGTCCTGCATAAACTCTGGGATAAAGAGTGATATAGGCACCCTCCACCTTTTACTACATTATATGTTCTCATCCATCTATTCTATACATTACAGATACATGCACTGCCTCATTGGCTGATTCTGGCTTGTATCAGCTCTTCCCATCCAGACTGTTGGGAGATGCTGATCTGCCTACTGTCCCATCACCAGGGATTGCAGTTCAAGTGTAGCTTCCAGCCATGGGTTTGGGGAAAAACAATAAAAATGCTAAGTGATAAGGATGATAATAATTTCACCTTTTACGTATTCCATAATTTTCAATAGCCCTTTTCTTTTATTCTCACATATTGTTTCCCCCTGATAAAACTGTCCAGTTTTTGAGGTCCATTGTTGAAAGTGTCTCTATTTCAAGGGTCTCCATGGGGCAGCTGTAGCAGCAAATAATGAATTTCCCTAACCCAAGGCCCCATAGCAGAATATCATCTAATTCCCTGAGGTCCTGGCTGAGAGAGCCCAGCAGGAAGTGGTCTTTCAGTGGAGTGGGCAGTGTTTATGGGTGGTGTTAGCAGGAGGACAGAGAGGCTGAAAGCAGGGGCTCCAGAGTCAGATGCTGATGGTTTGAGTTTCAGCTCTTCTCTGGTCTTCATTAAAGAATCAGCCAACTTAAATTGTGCCACTTAATTTCTTTCTTTGTAAATGGGAACAATGGTAATTATTATTATGCAGTTACTATGAGGAGTAGGTTAATAGGAAAGAACTTAGAGTCATGCCTGATGCACCCAAAGCTCAGTTTAACTATTAACTCCTATTCCTATGTTCAAAATTTCATGAAATGTTTTCTTTTAATTTCTTTCTTTTTTTCTTTTATGCCCATTTTTGGGCCATGCCTGGTAGTGCCCAGGACTTTCTTCTGTTTCTGCACTCAGTAGTCACTCCTGACTGGCTGGCTCAGAGGACCATATGGGGTGCTAAGGATTGAACTCTGGTCATCTGTGTGCTAGATAACTGCCCTCCCCACAGTACAGTTTAGACCTCCAGAATATATTTGGGATTATTCTTTAAGAGTACTGAAAGCTGTATTCAGATGGTTTCCTAATTATACTGCACACTTCAGAGGCTGAGTCTATGTCACATACATTTCTGAACCACTGCCAAGCCCTTAATTAATATTATGATGAATGTCCTTTGGATAGAATTGTTTAGATTCCATTACTTTCTCTGAAGATTATCTTCAACACACATTTACTCATCATATTCTATTTCCATATGTTTATGTGTCAATGACCTTGTTTGTCTTTCATGACAATGAAAACCTTTTATCATACTGACTCTACAGAGCACATAAGCCATGTAGGTGTTGCTGTAATTGAGCATATAGGCTGGAAATTGAACATGGTCTTCTGATGCCCTGGAGATGCCATGACTTCTTTGGGAGTGTCTGGTTAGTTTAGGATGGACCCAAGAGCTGGCATTGCTTTATGTCTTTCTCCATCTACTTCCTATTTGGAGATGTCTGCTTAGGAAGTCAAAACAGTCACCTGGATGAGGAGATGGAAATCAATGTGCATAATCAATGTGCATAAATAGAATCAGAGCATGTCATTCAAAGTCTAGTTAAACTCTTAGGTCAACTCCACAGTGGCCAAAAGGGTAGATGGTGAGGTTCCTCCCGCCCCAGATACTCAGAGGAGTGGAGCTTTTAGTATCATAGTTAAGCAGACAAAATTTTTAAAATCTAGGGGCTGGAGCGTAGCCCAGCGGGTAGGTAGGGTGTTTGCCTTGCATGCGGCTGGCTCATGCCGGCCGGGTTCGATTCCCGGCATCCTATATGGTCCCCCGAGCACCGCCAGGAGTAATTCCTAAGTGTAGAGCCAGGAGAAACCCCTGAGCATTTGCCAGGTGTGACCCAAAAAAGCAAAAAAAAAATTTTTTAATGTATAAAAAATAAAAGCAAAGGGAAAAACAAAGAAAAAGGAACTTTCATATGTCTAATCAATTGATATGTTTGGTGTCATTGTCATTGTTTTCAGAGATACTGTATTTTTGTTTGTATTTATTTCATTGTAGTCTTGTTTTGTAGAAGACCTATTACTTTGTAGATGCAAAAGATTTTGGTGGATTATTTTTTTTCTACCTTTTCTGTATTGTGATCAGAGTTACAGTTGTAATATTTCTGTGGCCTGGAACCTACTGCTATTTTCTTTGAGTTGAAGTATATGATTGATCCTTTTTCATGTGAACTTGAGAAAACCAGACTCTTTAGTATTATATTACGTTATGGCATTTGATATAAGTCCAAAGATTTATCACTAATTATTTCCATATATTATACTTATATATTTGTGGCTTTATTTTTTATATTGTTGTGAACATGCTGGGTTCGAGTATCTTCTGTGTCTTTATCTGATTCTTCTTGTGGTTATAAAATTTGCATTTTATAGGCAGATGCTGGGTTATTTGGTCTTAATACGTTCATAATATTTTTACTATTAGAACCTTTAAATAATAAAATATTCCCCTTTTCTCATTAAATGGTTTTGATCCTGGGCTCTTCCTTTGTGCCAGATCTGTGGCTTTTATCTGCTGCTTTTTATCTGGCATATTTTTGATTTATCCTTTGTTCTTAGACCCTTTGAAATATTGCAGTTTAGGCATATCTCATATATTGCTCTTGGTGCCAGCTTAAAGGCATTTCTCTAACAGATAATCTAAGCCCATTTACAGGTATAGGTATGACAATGATGCTTAGGTACACATTGCCCTATTAGATGACACTGTGGTGTGTGTTCTCATCTGAGTTTATGGAGTTTTCCTATTTGTTAACCCTCTTCGATTTTTCATTTTAGTGGGTAGACAAGTTTAAATTTTTATTCTAGTAATTATCTTTGTAGTAATACATTTTATGGTACCCCTGTAACCTTTATATATATAAAATATATACATTTACATATATATATATATTTGTATATATATCACTTGTATCACTTGTCTTCCCTTTGTTCATTGATTTGCTCGAGCAGGCACCAGTAACATCTTCATACGTCCTGTCATATGCTACTGTAGCCCAAGGACATCTGCTCACTCCAGGAACACAAAGAGCCTCAAACCATTCCTTCAGGTCATGGGAATGAGATCTATAATTGTTACTGGTTTTTGGCATATCAAAGATATGCCAAAGCTACATGGGTAGCTTGCCAGGCTCTGCTGTGTGGGTTGTTTACTCTTGGTAGTAGGCTCTCAGTTCGTGCATTTACTGATGAACTGCAGGGGGAGACATTGGCTTTTCTCTTGGGTGGAGCTCTGATGATCTGTGGAGTTCGGATGTTGAAAATGGCAGCCCTCATGATGTGCCTGTATATGTATATATATATATTATATACACAAATATATATACATATATATATTTGTATGGGTACTATTTGCTAGTTTGAAGTGGTATTCCTGGTTTTTTTTGTTTTGTTTGTTTTGTTTTTGAGTCACACCTGGTAATGCTCAGGGCTTACCCCTGTCTCTGCACTCAGGAATTATTCCTGGCAATTCTTCGGAGGACCAAATGGGATGTGGGGGACTGAACCTGGGCCAGCCTCATGCTAAGCAAGCACCATACCCACTGTACTATTTACCAGGTCCCTGACATGGTGTTCTTGGACTCTCTCTCCTTCTGCCTGCCTGAAGTTGATGTTCTAATTCTACGCTTTTCTTTTTGTGCTGTTTGTCTTCCTTTGGATTTGTCACAATACAAGAAGTCTTTTGTTTTAAGAGATAAAGTGTAGTAAGGACTACTAGAAACACATGTGGTTGTGGTATTTATTTTGTTTTGGCACATTCAGAACTGTCTCTGGCCTTGAAGTCACCCATTAGCTAGGTTGGACAGAATGTCCTTCCTGTACACTCTCTAAGTTTCCTAAAAATGCTATTCTGCTTTTCTCTTGCTTTGTCAGTTGTTTCGTGAGGTGTGATGCCAATCTAATTTTTTTTTTTTTTGCTTTTGTAAGTTATTTTGTTTTCGCCTGGAGATCCTGAGGATATTTTTATTGGTCTTTAAGGTCTTATAGTTCTCTAAGGACATGTCTTGCAGTTGGTAATTCTGGGTCAATTTCCCTTGTATCCAGCGGGGGCATTTCAATGTGCAGATTCAGAACCTTTTTTCTCTTTGTGGAAAGATTTATTGAGTTATCATCTTAAATATTAGCTTTACCAGAAGGAGAGAGACAGATATAGAATGACTGCATTTATTTGCATGACATAAATATATATGTATATATTATGATACCAATATCCAAGGTCAAGTGAAACATGTATCAGGAGGTTTTGTCAAAGGTGGAAATTATCACAAATGTATGGGAGTCAGAGGCTAGGTAAGACAGAAAATGGAACAGTGTGCTAACAATTGTCGAAAGTACTAATACCAACCTAGAACTGAGCACTAAATACAGGCAAAAAGATACACATGACAACCCTTTAATGTATGTTCTACAATCCACAATCTGGAAGGGAAGGAAAGAGAGAAAGAGAGAAAGAGAAAGAAATAAAGAACCTGCTATGGAGGTGGGCTGGGGGAGAGGGGGAAGGAACCGGGGACATTGGTGGTGGGAGATGGGCACTGGTGGAGGGATGGGTGCTGGAACACTGTATGACCAAAACCCAAATATGAACATCTTTGTAATTGTATATTTCATGGTGGTATAATAAAATACTTATAAAAATATTAGCTTTATACTTAGATAGATGGCTCTTATCAAGAATATTCAACTTTCTTTCCCATCTCTTCTTTTCACGAATATTTTCTACACCTTTTGGATAAAGTCCTTTGTTGTTTTATATATTTTTTGAGTCTTATTTTTATTCATTCAAAAATTTCTCTTTTTTTTTTTTTGAGTACTATATGCTTTTTCTTTGGCTTTATCCTGTATTTTTTTTCTGTTTCTTTTATGAGTTTGCTACCTGCAACGTGGTTTGGATCATGAAATCCTGGGATGGTGTGAAATTCTTGGCTCTCTCCTGAGTTTAACAAATTGTCATGACATGTAAATGGCATCTAAACATGATGAAATTAACTACAGAAATAGATTCTGTGTAATAAGATCATTTTTTAAAGATATCTATCAAACACTTTAGTCCATAAGGTAAATATGATGAGATGTGATAAACTCATAGTTTACCATATTATGCTTCATCAAACCTGATTAATGCATCTCTCACTTTCTCTCCCTTGCTACCCAAAAAATGCTGCGTTGTGGCTGCTCCAGGATCTTTCTTGGTGCACTTGGGGAATGCAAACTCACTTTAGTGGATACTGAGCCCATATCTAATCACTGTACAAAAGTCCTGTGATCTTCCTCAGGCAAACATTCATGGTGTCTTGCTTAAATTCTGCTTGGAGTGACTATTTTGTTTTGTCTTTCATTAATGAGGGTGGGAGAGAGAATTTGTTTATGTCTTAAAAATCTATGTCAGATTTAGAAATGTGTTGTTATCAGAAGCGAGTTAATGAAACAGCAGGCCAAGGGTCTCTTTGAGATTTCACGCGGGACAATGACTTTGGTTTGTTCCCAACTGCAGTGTGTTTAGAATTGTCCTTTGGATTCTTCATCCTTTTCAGGAAAGTGGTGACAAAACAAGATAGGGCAAAGTCACACTGACCCCAGCATAGAGGCTCACAGGCTAAAGAAGTGCCTGCCTCCACACTTCTTCACCGTTGGCTCCAATAAGGTGGCAAATGAGACCAGAAGCAGCACAGCAGGGGCCTGAGGCCAGAGATTGCTTCCCTGGTGTTTGTGCTGCACAGGTACCGGATCTATGCAGGTGGAACTTTGATTAATTCCTCTGAAGACTGGTCATGACAGCCATGATGAAGATGCTGATGGCAATGAAGAATAATCCGATTTACCCAGGTGGCTGAGTTTTAACACAGAGATCAGGCTGAGCAGCTCGTGATGAATCTTGGCCACTGCCGGACAGAAACTGCAGTTTCCTGAACTGTCCACAGATTTTACAAGTCCAACCTGCCTACAGAATAGCTCTGCTTTCCTACTTGCAATCGCAGACAGGCTCTGACACAGCTAGAAAATTTGCTGACTGTAATCAGAGCGCTGAGCAGCTGTTCTTCCAGCAAGCAGCCCGCTTTACGCCCTCCTGGCTGAGCCAGGCTGAGTGTGGAAAAAGTCTTTCATTCAGGAAGAGCTGAGCAGTGTTTCTTATTTGGCTTTTTAAATGTAATCCCAAGGCAAAATGAAAGCAATACACCATTTTTTTGCTGGTTACATTCTGTTTTGAAAAGATGAATCATCCTGTTTGTACTCAATGACATCTAGTAAGGTGCAAGGTAATTTGCAGACTAATTTTGTACTGAAATCGCTTCTGGATAGCAGATCGATATTGGTCTGCTTGTGCTCTGGGGAGCAAATTTCCTGCAGGTCAGGAGAAACTTGAGTTGGTGCTTCTCAAGTAGAATTGTAATGCTTTTAAAGAAACCAAAAAGGTCATATGCAATGGCACTGAAAAAAAAATTTCTATTCATGTTTTGAGCAAGACTCAGTAAGATTCTAAAAGAACATTTTATTTTTCTTGTAGTTAATTTCGCCATTTTTAATGTGGTTAAAGCCCTCATTTCCTGGATTTCTTCCCTTTCCTTCTTGGGCAGAACAATGGCATCTGTAGGCAGGGAAGAACAGAAAGGAGATCTGACGCTCATTAGCAGCATTCAGAATTGAAAATGACCTTGGAAAGTTTGGACCCACTCACTCATTTATTTAACTTTGGTGGCAGAGGTAGGGGCGGGGGAGAATCCAGGATGGAATTTTCTCTCCATAAGAATCCTTTCCTGTGGGAGCTAAGGCTGTGGTGATGGCAGGATTCTAAACCCCCTTTCACTGTAGAGGAAATGGAAAGTGCGTCAATGGAAAGAAATCAATAAAATTTCAGTTTCATTCTGCAGAAGCAAATACTGCTGGCCAGTGAAAACATAAGGCTCGGGTGTGGAGGGCCAGGTGTGAATGCCCAGGCAGCACAAGTTTCAGCAATGGCCTCTTTCATCCAACTTACTGTTCTCTTGATTTGTAGGGCTAGGCTTAGTAAAGAAAAAAGAGCCACAAGATGAGTCTCTTAGACTCCTAAGTTCATTTGTTTGCTTTTCTGTAGAGCTTCAAGATCTGTGAGCTAGTTTATCTTTTTATGGTACATATAGAACTAGACTGGCCTGTGACTGCGACTGGGTTTGTGTACAGTTTCTGCTCCTTTCTCTGGGGCCCTAGCATTCCTCATGTTTGCCTTCTTGAGTACTGTTTGGTCACACACAGAGAGTTTTTTAAGACTCCAACATATTATGTCAGAACCTGACTGCCCCTGTGTCTAATTAGTTCCAAACTTTGCTGTTAGCCTCAGCTGTGACGTGGCTTCTGAAGAGAGGAAAAGTTACAGCGTTTTCCAGACTGTTAGAGAAAGTGACTTAGCCATCTTGGGGGCAGCCAAGTGACAAATCCCTCAAGGGACTTCCACCTTAAAAACCATGGGAATTCAAAATAGCACCAGTGTAAGATCAGGCCGAGAAGTTTTGTAGCTTTTTTCTTCAGGCCTGCAGGGCTGATCTTACCCTCAGGATCTAAACTTTGGAGGCCTGTGTTCATGCAGTCCCAGTTGACATTTCCCAGAGAACACAGGGTTCTCACTCTCTCATTCAGTAGAGTAAGCTCATTGGTAACCCACAGAGGCCTTTACAGGATCTGGAAGCCCCAGGAGTTGTCTGGCAACAAATAGTAAATATTCCCTGTTGTGGACAAGTTGCCCATCCCCATTACCATTCCTTCCTGAGAGATCAGTTGGTTGAGTAGATAAGACTCTAAAAGACTCTTAGATTCCACTGGACCCCTAACCGAGATAGCCACAGTGGGGACCACCATTTTACCAATCTAGTTCTGGGGTCCCAGCTCCATCCTATTTCAGAATTTCTAAATTGCCTTCCCCCATATTTATGGAGATACTTAGGATGAACTGGAGAGCCCCAAGAGTTTGTCTGTTTTGTCTCTTGGCTCTGAACTCGTCTCATCAGCAGATTTATCATAGTTCATGAGGCAATTGTTTAAATAGCAAGGAACATTGAGAACCTGGAGCAGAATGTCTGAAAGAAAGGTTGGAGCCTTGAGAGAAGAATTCAAGAAACTAGAGACCGGGTCCCATCAGGTCAGGACCAGTATATTGGTCCTTAGTGTACAATGTCTCCTTCTGGCTAACAGCAGCTGAGTGAGTGCCAGGGAGAAGGGCAGAGGAGACAGAGCTTCAATGACAATTCCAAAGCTGACCAGCTCAGAACTGTAGCACCTCAGTTACACAGGCAAACTTTGGAGGAGTGATACTAATCAGCTTATTAGAAATTGATTTTTAAAGACTATTGTTTGGTTTTCGTAGCAGTGGTAGATGGAAGCATGTATAGAGTTGTTTATAAAGATCCAGAGTTTGTCTTTCTGTCCTTCCCTTCCCTCGTTCCTTCATTCCTTTGTTCCTTCGTTCCTTCATTCCTTCATTCCTTCCTTCCTCCCTCCCTCCCTCCCTCTTCCTTCCTTCCTTCCTTCATTCATTCCTTTGTTCCTTTATTTGTTCCTTCCTTTGTTCCTTTGTTCCTTCATTCATTTCTTCCTCTCTCTCCTTCCCTCCCTCCTTCCCTCTGTCCCTCCCTCCCTCCCTCCCTCCCTCCCTCCTTCCTTCCTTCCTTCCTTCCTTCCTTTATTTGTTCCTTCCCTATCCTTCCCTCCCTCCCTCCCTCTGTCCCTCCTTCCTTCCTTCCTTCCTTCCTTCCTTCCTTCCTTCCTTCCTTCCTTCCTTCCTTCCTTCCTTCCTTCCTTCCTTCCTCCCTCTCTTCCTCCCTTCCTCCCTTCCTTCTCTTCGTTTTCCTTCTTCTTAGAGTGTGTAATTGGCTAAGATGAAGGAAAAGGTAGAAGAAATTATGGTAAACTATTTTATATCCTGGGATCATGATGATCATTATAAAATATATATATTTACCTGTTTGAGATTTCTATATTTTTCTAGAACTTGACACTCTAACTAAACAGAACACCAGGAATCTGAGAGTCTACTTATTTTCCCAGTTCATAGACTCTGGGACCCTGCTGACTCTTTTTCTTTGTTTAAAACTGATGCAATAAACTTATCCTATTTTATTTCTCTCTGATGCTAAGTAATTTATTAATCATTTAATGAATACTTATGAAGACTTTCATTTGTTGTAGACATTATTCTAGAATTGGGCCACGTCTATGAGCTAAAAGAATTTAATATTTATAGGAAACAAAGAAACAAATAAAATAAGCCCATAAATAACATGAGAGAGAGAAAGAGAGAGTAGTGTTACATTAGAGAGGTGGATGGGTCAACAAAGTTTTACTGAATGAAGCATTTAAGTGTAGACCTAAATGAAGTAAGAGTTTGGGCCAATGAATGTCTCTGAGAAAGAGAAAACAACTGGTATTATTTTTTTTCATGCCTGAGCTATGATGGTGCTTGGTGGGATGAGATAACTGCTTTAACACCACCATTAGCAAAAACAATACGCACCATATTTGAGTGATGAATCACTCATTGGATGATGATACTCCAATAAGAGTTTCATCTTTCATTCACAGCATAGTTTAGTACCCAGCCTCATCAACTGTGCTTGCAACTGGTGTAACTGTGGGAGTTGAGAAAAATTAGGCAACGGTAAAAGGTTTCTTAATGAGCAATGACCAAGCATTAATGAAAAACCCACCTAGTAATGAATCTGAGGTGTTTCTATTAGCACTGGTTCTCGCTGAATTTTTTGGGAAGAAAGGGGTTGTGAGTCGAACAAGTCTGAGGGTTCTGATCTTGTGGGAATTGTGTTTCCAGTGTCATTCTGTCATCCAGGATGACAGTGGGTCCCTCAGATCATTATGGTGGTCACGTCTAGTGCTCACTAGGTGGAGTGAGCGCACAGAGCATTGTACAAGAGATTTTAGAAATGAGACCTGGAGCTTGGACCACCTGTCTAAGGGATTAGAAACCATCTTGCTGCCATGAGTTTCTGGCGACTGTGTAGGAGGGGGTAGTTTACAGTTCACCTGCTCTGGAACGTAGCACAGGGCTTCTGGTTTATTTTCTTATTCAACTTCTGTCTCTTATTAGGACTGTATCCTGTCACGGACCTATATTCACTGGGATTTTCCCATTTCACCTAATTTTTTTTCATTTACCTAGTTCAATTTTATTTTCCTAGCTGAATATTGAATTCCTTCTCTGCTTCTACCTTGTGGCTGGCCTATTGGCCTCTTCTAGACCTTTCTCTCTCTTTCTTTCTCTCTCTCACTGTCTCTCTATTTCTTGTCACACTTGGCTGTGCTGAGAACTTATTCCTGGCTCTGAACTAAGGGATGAATCCTGGCAGGGCTGGGAGACAAAATGGGATGCTGAAGATTAAATCCAGGTTGGCCATGTGCAAGGCAAGCGCCCTATCTGCTGTGCTATCACCCCAGCTCCTAGACTTATTTCCCATTAACTTGCATTTTGTTAACAACGCCTTTGTACTGTCCAGTTATCTTAGCTTCCTGATTAAACTTATTCCTAGGTAGTTTTTTTTTTACATGATTGCAAGCACAGTTGTTTTCTTAATTTCTCTCTTTTGATGCTTGTGATAGCTGTTATACGTGTGTATAACTATGACATTATTATCTGTGTATTGATTTTGTATTCTCCAATTTTATTCAACTTGTTTATTAGTTCCAACAGTTTTGGTGGAGGCTTTAAGGTCTTCTGTATATACAGTAACTTTGGTAAATTTGTAATAATTTTACTTTTTCCCTTTTTGATTGTGATTTCTTTTTTCTTGCCTAATTGCTCTGACCTAGACTATATCACTTTGCTTCTTATATGTGGGTAATTATCTTGGAAGGCAAGAACTTGTTATAGACTCAGTACACAAACATGAAAGGCTCAGAGGCTCAGTTCCTCACAGAAAAAGGGAACTGTGTTCATACTTTCTTCATTTTTCACACTCGAATTGTGTTAGATTCAACACAATATGTTGAATGACCAGAGTAAAACTGGAGTCTATTAACTCTGAAGGGATGCATGATCTTGAAGGGAATATAGATAAACAAGCTGAAGATGGTTCTTTGCCTCAAATCTGTCATAAAAATTTAAGTTGTGGATGATGATAAATTATATGGGAAAGAAATGAATGTATGTAAAATTATCCTCTGAGCATGTGGAAATACTTCTTGCTGGAGCCTCACCAGCATCCCTTAGAGCAGAGCTGTCAGAATTACTTACTCTTATTCTGTGTAAAAAGTGTGAAAATAAAAAAGCTGTGTGAGTTCCAAATGTTATCAGTTTGCATCATAGCCTATATTTTTGTGGAAGAGTAGAGATTAGACATTTTCAGGAAATCTAAGTTCTGTTTGTTGATTTCTTTCACTTTCAGAGTTTTTAGAATTTGTATTTTTGACTAGGATTCCATTACAGTTGAGGTTCAATGGCTCATAATTCTTTGCACTTATTACTCTGTCTCTCTCTCTCTACACATACACACACCTATGACCATTGATTTGCTCAAAGTGCTTCAGGTTAAAGTTAATCCTTTATTTTTCAAAAAATCACAATTTTATGTTAATATTAATAGGAAGAATAAATAAAAATGTAAAGAAGACTTGCCATATATACATTTAGGTGGAGGGATGGGTGCAAGCGTTGTATGACTAAAACCCAATCAAGAACAACTTTGTAAATGTCTATCTCTCGATGTTATAAAAAAAGAATTCCATTTAGGGTACTTGAATAAATATCTTTACAATATAAAAAAAGAAGAAAATGATTAGCAAAACAACTCAATTATTGAAATCTGTGGTTTATATTTAGCACTAATGTCGGGTTATAGGAAATGTCATAGACTGAATGTTTCTTAAGAAATTAATAAAGTGTATAAATATGTAAAAAAAGAAAGATGTAGAGAGGAGCTCCAGAAATTGTCCTAATTGAAACCTCTGGACAGACTCTTCCCTTCAGAATGGAACACCCCCCATCTCAACCTCAGCTGTAGCAGTCTGTGACTGAGAGGGGCTGCTGCTATGCAAACGTGGACAAGACAAATAGTCATAGCCTTCAGCACATGCTTTCTTTACTTATCTATTAACATGGAATATTTCTTTATTTAAAAATATGATGAACGTATTTTTGTTCTTTCCTCTTGTAGACCTCTTCCAGTAACGTTCAGGGTCTGGTTTGGCTTGTTGCTAGAGGATTTCTCCTGGTGGTGCTAAGGGAGTCACACAGTGCCTGAGATCAAGTCTGGGCCTCCTACTTGTAGAGCATGAACTCCAGTCAACTGGGCTATTTCCACTGCACCTCAGTACTTCTTTAATAAATGTCTTCTATCTTCTGTACACAGCATGTTTGTGAAGCTCATGAGACATGCATAGGTGTTAGCTATGCAAAGAAAATGAATAGGATAGGAATGAATAGAATAGATTTCAAGCTCATAGCTGGCGTGTCTTTGTGGGACTATAGACAAGAATACTAAGAATATAGACAACTAATGTTAATATATTAATAACTTGTGCCATATGTTGGCACAGTGTCAGAATATAAGCAGATGGAAAGTCCAGCTCAGCAGTACCTATTATCTCTTCAATGACATGTCTGTTTTTCTTCAATAATAAAAAACATAATTATAATCATTTTAAAGGACTACTCTCTATATGGTATTCTCTCAGTCTGGAGAGTATTTATAGCTCCTACTTCATGTTATTGATCTCTCATTTTAAATTTGCTTTTCTCTTTTTTGCTACTTTTCAAGTATCCCACTTGCTAGAATTTTTCCACTGCTACTCTTTGTTTTTGTCCTAATATAATAATTAATTTACTTATTTTCAACTTTCTCAGAACATTTTGTCCTTGTCATCATCATCATCATCATCATCATCATTTTTGATGCTTGGCCTCTCATATGAAAAAGCAAATGTTTTATTGCTGAGTTATATCCCTGATCCATTATTTAATAGGAATTAAACAAAAATAGTGAGTAAAAAGTACTCTAGCATGTTAAGAGTTTGTCTTAAAATAGCTTGGTTAACCAGTGTTTTTAAAGCAGCAGAACATACCAATGCATTTTACAATTCTGATTCAAATATTAAGTCACCTACAGTCAGGGAGAAGAACCTGCTTTATCTCAAACTGAAACTGAGGAAATATATACTTAGAAAGTGTATTCAGTGATCTCACAGCTAAGGAAAACTTCAGATCTTCACTTGGATTTCTTTGTTCATCACCTGTATTTGTGGTCCTTTTGGAGTAATTTTTTTTCTTTTCTTTTTTGTTTTTGTGGGAGGAGGTTTGGGTCACATCCAGTGACTCTCAGGGATTATTCTTGGCTCCGTACTCAGGAATCACTCCTGCTGGTGTTTCTGGGACCATTTGGGATGTAGCAGATCGAACCTGGCCCAGCTGCACCCACTGTACTGTCTTTCCAACCCTGGGAAGTAATAAATGTGAGTTCCTTTGGGACATAATTTTAGCTATTTAGTTAAACTATTAATTTTGTTTATTTTTTAAATGAATTAATTTTACTCTCACTCAAAATGCAGTTTTTCTGGTTAAAAGAGTTTACATGATAATTATTTTATATTAATGCCATTACTGGATCTCTTCCAGGGTTACTGACAGAGCTGTGGATCTCTCTTCGGGGTAGCTGGCATCTAGGTGGAGGAAAGGGCTGAGGAGCCCAAATCTTTGCTCCAAGTCTGGCCAGTGTGGCCCCTCCCGCATTTGTGAGCGAACCCTTGGAGCAATGTTGGACTTGGCCAGGGGCTGGCCAAGTCCCTTACTAGGAGGTCAGCTCCATGAGTTGCTTCCACTCCAGACCCACAGCTGCTTTGCTTGGCCCCCATGTGGGAAGCAACCCATGGAGCTGACCTCCTGGTAAGAGGCTCGGCCAGCCCCTGGCCGTTGCTCCAAGGGTTTGCTCACATGTGGGGAGGGGCCACGCTGGCCGGACTTAGAGCAGAGATTTGGGCTCCTCCGCCCTTTCTTTCACCTCTATGCCAGCCACCTCGGAAGAGACCCAGCTCTGTTTGTGCGTGGCGCTCTGCGGCCATGTGACATTCTTAGATGGTACTGTCCTTAGGAACAGGTCCTTCCCAGGATCTTTCACATTTATACACTGTATACAGTTCTAGGCAGATTCTAACTAATACCTTCATCCCAGTAAGCCTAGCAAGAAGCCAGAGCAACCCACACATCATGAGGTCAGTCATTCTCAAATTCCAGACTCCATAGTTCCTTAGAGCGCAACCCAAGAGAAAACATGATCTTTCCCCTTTTAAGTTTCATCAATAAATGCTCGAGATGAGAGCCTTCTACTGAGAGTATACCACCTACACGGCAGAGCCTGGAAAGCTACCCATGTTTATTTGATATGCCAAAAACTAGTAACAATTATGGACCTCAATTCCATGATCTGAAGAATGGTTTGAGGCTCTTCCTGTCCCTGGAGCAAGCAGATGCCCTTGGGCTACACTTGCTTCCTGACAGGACATATGGAGATATTACTGGTGCTGCTTGAGCAAATCGATGAACAATGGGAAGAGAGTGATACAGTGATACAGAACGCCATTACAATATGATTCCATTGTCTTCTGGAGTCTATTATTGATTTGGGAAGTGTGCTGTAATTCCTTGTTATGTGCTGATCACCCCTTTTTCTCTAATGGCTTTAATCATGTTCTCTTTGTCATTTTTCAACTTTATTGAAATATGCCTGCTATGGATTTGTTTTAATTTTTCTGCTTGGGAGATGTTGAACTCCTATATTTTTTAGATTCATATAAACTAGTGACTATGATAATTCAAAGTCATGACATTTTAAAATATCGACTGTCTAAAGAAATAGTTTTTATTCTATTTGTTGTAAAACTATTTGAATAAATAAGTGATAAAACGTTTCACTTAGTGGCCACAGCTTAACTTTTCTTTCAAAGCTTCCATCTTTCTTCAGTACAGCATGGCATTTATTTGCTATATATTGTATGTTTTATTAAATGTGCCCTTAGTTATGCCTTATCTGCTGCTTAATTATAGCTTTCTTATTTAAAAACTGAAGTTTTATTTGTGTTATGGTCTTAATTTTGATTTCTGACTAAAATTGGTATATCAACAAGTGTATGATTGAAGTCTATATTTATATAAAAGATGTGTGTATATATACACATATATTCCATGTCAAAGATGAAGGTATTAAGAGCTGAGGCCTTGGTGG